>APFE031695362.1:370413-456036 GCA_000404065.3 Pinus taeda | reverse complement strand
AATAATAATTTTTGCGTAAATAAATGCTGAATTTCAATTTTTTAATGCATTAAAATTCGACGGATGAGATTAAGAGATATCTTGATCCTCATCGACGGTTGAGATTATTTTGACATGGATCACTCGAACTAGCCGTTGGGATTTTTTCCTTTAAATAGGGTGTTAGGGGTCATTCGATCTGTGAGTCTTGTGCTGAAGAAAGTTCTCTTGTAAACTTTTTCTGGTGCTAATAAAGAAAGACTTTGGGGTTGAAATCTTGCTGGTGTTACTCTCATGAAGTGCTGTGAGCTGTTTTATTTTCTGCATATTTTTTATTTTTCAGCCATTAGTAATAGCTTGATGTAGAGTATTGTTGAACACAGGTATCTTGTTCACTTACTAGGGTTTGAATGGTAATAAGATTTCTGAAATAATGGCAGGTATCTCCATTGTATCTGGAATCTAATATTGTTTTTTCGCTCTTTATTGATGGTTGAAGTGAGTTTTGCAGGGAACCCTTATTGAGAAGATCAGTGGGCGTTTCGGGAAGTTCTCGGTTGAACCAACCAACTCCCGCGAGCATTCTCTTGAAGAGCCCAGCCAGTTTCGATCCTGGGTTTATCATTTAAGTTTGTTTTATGAATGCATGAGAGATTTCTGAAGTATCTCATAGTAAATCTGATATTTTGAAAATATTTCTGTGGATCACTGATAAATCTGGCTGTTTAGAGTCATTGATCTGTGAAAACTGTAATTATTTAGTTAAATTTTGGGTTCAATCCTTGCATATATATATTCTCTGTGTGTTTTTTTTTCATTACAGGTTGCAGGTCTGAGAAGAAATCTTGTGGGAAACCAGATCTAAGCCCTGGAGGGTAAGATCTGGCCCAGAAATTAGTTTTTGCAGGGTCTCCGTTTTGCTGTTCGAGGGTTTCAAACTTCAGATTCGGAAATTTTTTGTGGAATTTTTTTTGAGTTCCTGGGTTTCATTTCAGTGATTGAGAAGCTTTCAGAGGTTATAAGGCAAGCTGTGTTTATTCACGCAACTGCATATAATTTCAATTTTCTCACACAGTCACAGTTCTCAACGCTTCCTCTGCATCTGCGTGTTGTATTCTCCTTGCTGCCATTCCACTGTATATGCACAACCCTTTAAGCCAGCATCTTCATTCCACAGCTTCTACTGCTGTTCCATCCGTAGCCATTGCTGCTAAACCACGCAGCCCATCCCACGCTGCTACCACAAACTTTTTCTGTTTCATTTCTTCATTGCTCTCAACCTGCACGGCAAGCAAAATAATAAAAACTCTATCCTTCACATTGACCACGCAGCTTCTTCTCTGCGTGTTAACTCCTACGCAACAGATCCTGCCGTCCAGCATTGCAGCTGCTAGTCCTGCTCTTGCATTTTTTTGAATGCCGGCTAAACCTGCAAACAAATCCATTCATAAAAAATCGTGGCCTTTTCCTGCGTTTTCCCTCTTGCCCACCACACAGTCTTTATTCTGCTTTGCGTTTTCTCTTCTTTTTGCTGCCATCACGCAGCTCTTTACAATAGCAACAATCTTCAATGCTTTTCTCCCGTCGTCCAGCAAACTCGTTCCTTGATCGATTTTTTTTCTCAGCACTCAAGGCCGTCATCCTCTCTTCTGCGTCCATCCTCATTCAGCTCCCTCACGCTGACCGGTGCATCTATTTGCAGCTCCTGCAGCCTATCCAAATCCTCTCCGCCGCTGACCTGCACAGGCACACCTGTAACGTGCAACATAAAAGGTAAATCGGTTTAATTTTTTTCATATACGCAGGGATAGTGTTGGTAAGATGTATGCGTATGGTAAGGCATTGTTAGTTTAGGTTTAAACTTTATTTTGTGTTTGAATATAGTTTAGAACTTTATTAGTTTTATTATTTTAGAATGTCACTTTCATTTAATTAGGGGTTTAATCTTTTAGTTTGTTTAATTTAGTTTTAATTTTTGTTTAAAGTTAGAGCCATAAAAAATATATAAAATAAAAAATTGATTTTGTTTCACAACAGTGTAGTCCCAATTTTGTTTAAATTTTGATTTTAATAATATAAATTAAAATAAAAAAGTAAAATATTTTGAAAATATTTTGCCAGATTCAGTCTTGGCTCAAGGCTTCTTCATTTTTGCGATATATCTTTCCTGCCGAGGCTAAAATTTTGTTCATTTCTTTATGTGGTTAAACATGCCTAAATTTTTAGTTGAAGATTAGCTACATGAATGTGATCTCTGGTTAGCATTTAAATTACGTGGTTATTTAAAGCACTTAATTTTTCGAATTTTAATTGCTAGAATATTGTTGACCATTGAGCATTTATCGATTATCTCGCATTTGGCAAAAGGTTAACTTTTGTTTGAGTTATTTGATTGTTAATGAGCTCGTATTTCTGCAAGCATTTGATAAATAATCATTCAGTCATTAACTCTATAAGGCGCTGGTCTATTAACTTAATAAAATCAATTTAGTGCTTGTTTCCCTTCGTGTCTCCCAACCCAACTGGTCCCCAATTGGTCATTCATTATCCCATAGGGTCTACCCCCCTTAGCCGCGGGAGACAGGCTTAAACGGAGAGATCGGGGATCAGGGTGACAGCCCCCGGTTTGAGCGTTGTCGTGAAATCTGTGCGACAACAGGATCCTAAGTCTAAACTTAGGAAAATAAAAATTTTAATGGGTATTAATAAAGATAAGGATGAGAAGCTTCTAAGAGACGAGGATCAAGTGTGTTTTAATCTTAGCCGTGGATTAGAGACTTAATCTCGGCCATTGATTCGTCAATAGGAAAAGTATAAGAGAAGACTCGAGGATCATTTGGAGATACACTAGCAGATACTCAGTATCCTAAGGAAAATCAATTTTCAAAGAGGGTGAAATCGATTTCAGAGGGAGAGTTGCAAGGTGGAGGAAGAGGGGGTGATTAGCAGCGGTCAGGGAGCTCAGAAGAGGTGACACAGGGACTCTGAGAGATAGCCCTGAGGGAGACGCAGTTCATAGAGACTCAGTGAATGACGCAGAGAAGGACAAAGCAATGCAAAGCCATGCATAATGACGCAGGGCTGACGCAGTAGGGAAAGGAAGTCCTCCAGGGTGTCAAAAAGTCTCGGAGAAAAGTCTTAGGTGTTTTCTCCCAGTGTCTATGCAATTTTTTTTTGTAAAAGCGATTGTTGCTAAAGATTAATAAAACCCTCCTCTGCTGCACGGGTTTTACCACATTGGGTTTTTTTGGGGACAATTGTCCAAAAATAACTGTGTTGATGTGTTTGATTCTTGTGCATATATTTGTTTTTGTATAATGGTGTGATATCTACAATAGAATTTATTTTAATATTTACTAAAGGAATTTCATAAATAACTTATTAAGATATAAGTAGGTAAAATAAATCAGTTGCCGTAGTAATAGACTTTCTGTTTAGAAATTTTCACGCGTAGTCCAAAAGACATTGAGAAATCTGGTACCTCTAACTGAGATGATGCTCCTTGGTATCCCAAAGGGAACTAGACCTTTTCAAATAACATGTTTGTTGCATTTTGTCCCTTGATAGTTTTTTTACAAGGTATAAGAAATCACATCATACTAAACTTGTTAACTACCACAAATAATAGTCATGTTTCCTCTTAGATTTTGGAAAATCACTCGTGAAATCCCATGTAGATGCTTTCCCATAGTCTAGCAAGTAAATGTAAGGGACGCTATAGACCTTGCTTTCTATTACTGGGCTTGCTAGTGCAACAAAGTATGCCTCCTTGGATATATTGATCTACATCCTCTTTCATTTTAGGCATGTTACCCCACATTGTGTTGTAAATTGTAGCTAGTGGAAGGTCTTCTTTGGCTCATGCCTTAGCCAGAAATACCACGAGTTGTCTTTCTTTTGCCATGGAGCGAGTTCATGGAGATGGTTAGCTTATTTCCAGTTTGCGGGAATAACTTCATGAATTCATGTATAGTGTTGGAGGACTAGTTACGTGGTCCCTTCTTCAATTTGACTACAAGATCGAGTGGCAGTTCGAGTTTAGAAAGGACGAGTTGGGAACTTCAGTGTTTGATTGAAGGAAGAACAAGTTATAACTCCAATGATGACTGGAGAGAGAACCAATCCGACTTAGTTAACTAGCCAATCACAATTCTAGGTTTTAATTTGTAACTTGCCTATTATAGCATGGATCAAATCTATAAAAGAAGGACAAAGGCACAAATACTATTCAATGTTGAGTGCACGAGTTTGTGTGAGAGCTCTTTGCTTGTGGTGTGCATAGCCTTGAGGAGCAAGAACGAACGGGTTTAGTGAGCAAACTTGCGTTAGGATTTAGGAGTTGCATCCTAAATAATAGGAGACCAAGTGCACACAGAAATAGGAGCTAGTTGCACTACAAAATAGGAGATTTTGTGTGCAAGGAAATAGGCACTAATGCACTAGGAAATTGTGTTACTAATGCGCAAAGGATTAGGAGTAGGGATCACGAGATTTCTAGGCTGAGTCCAAGCTAGTTCAATGAGAGAATAAGGTTGTTCTTAGTGTGACAAATTGCTTGTAAAAGATTCAATTGCTCAAGCTCAATCAATAAATCAATAAAATACTACAACAAAGAAGGCAGGTTTTCCCATGATTCAAAGATTTGTAGGATGGCAACCTTTGAGGATGGCGCTTACATTGGTTTGCTTAAGTACTTTGGAATGGAGGAGATTCATTTCTCCTTTTTGGGATGATCATGCTTGGTGGTTTGAGGATTATCTTACATTTGCATGCCTTTTGACTACTCTCTTATTGGATATTTGATGGTTGTGATCATCTTACGTTTGCATGCCTTTTGACTATTCTCTTATTGCATATTTGATGATTGTGGAGCATCCCTTGGTTCACTTGGGAGTGCTATGTTTGTTCATGTGTGATGGTTCTAGGCCCCCAAGGGATTTGAATACGGTGTTATGGTGGAAGTTGCTTTGGCTATTCATCATGTTCTTTTTAGTTTGATGGAGGCATTCTTCGTGGATTAGTGTTTGGGAGATCACCCGGTCTTGTTCTAGTCACTACTTGCACTTCACTGTTGCATGGTTAGTTCATATGTTAGTTGTTAAGTGTACTCTAGCATGGTGCTGTATTGTCCTAGTGAAAATTATATTATGTTACATTTCTATTATTGTTCTTAGGTAATTTGTATATTTCTATTTCATCACAACTTCACTTTTGTTGGAAACATAATCCTTTGGTGTTATGTAAATTTGGCTTATTCACTTGTGAGGAAGGAAAAATTAAAAAAAGCCTCAAGTGAACACCAACAGTCATAGAAGTCCAAGAAGCCTCTTGGACTATGAAACCAAGGGTCGTGAATTTGTGTATTTATGTGTATCATATGAATAATATTGGCATCACAAGCTTATCTATTTCTTGTCTATTTTTGTTTGTGTTCCAACATTGGTATTAGAGCACAAGGTTTCTTGAGAAATCAAACTGGTTTGTGAGCCACAGGTGTGCGGCCTTTTCTCAACCTCGGGTTTGTGGTTTGATTAACATGGGCATTTGGTTTTCTTCACTTTTTTGTTTAGTGTTGCACCTATGAGTGCTTAGGGATTCCTTTAGTAGTTGCAATTTTGATCAAAACACAACGCAAAGTGGCTTTGTCGTACCAACAAGCAGTTTCTTCTCACATTTTGTCTTGTCCTCTAAAAGCCTAAAAATTGAAAATGTTACATTGGCATTGTTAGTAGTCTCACAGTAATATTGTTGCTTGATCCTCCATCAATGGTGGAGCCATAATACCAGTGATCGCTACATCACTTCAAGTAAAGTGTGCATGTTATAAATCTAGTGCATCAATTTGCAAAATTGCAATTGGAAACCATATGTCACCTATTCTCGATGATCTCCTACATCCAGATGATGCATGGAATCTAGTGGATGCTTCTTAATGGGATATTGCAGTGATCTTGTACATTTGTAATTGGCGACCATAGTGGGAGGTGAACCCACAAGCTCAACAACTTTGTGCAATGTTGTGTTTTGCTCTTACACTCCATTCTAAATGGTCCACTTCCTCTTCCTTCTCAAAATATCTTGGGAATTGGATTTGTGTTTGGTTATTCATGAGGAATTATTGAACAATTGTGTTGATTGCTAATGCCTCTTATGTCGATTTGAGTGGTCCTTTGAATCGTAGTTGGACCAATTTGGGAGTGGAAACTAAGTTAAAGGAATGTTTGATGACTAGTATTCTCGTGCAAGCTCTTGTAATCTTCCATGAAACAATTCGTCTCTTTGTAACTTTGAGAGAATCTACCAAGGAACTCAAGCCAACATGGAATCTGAGGCTATGAAGTATATGAAATCATGAACACCTCTGTTCTCTTATCGTGGGATGAAAACTAGGTTAACTCCATAAGCAATTTTTCTTCCCTTTGCTAAGATTCTGTGTGTGTGTGCTCATTCATCATTTAGTGTCTTCTCCCATGGTCAGTTCTTTGTTTGTGTCAGTTTTGAGGAGACTTACAGCCATGACCCAAACTTCCACTTTCCCACATGTATGCAAGATGTGAGCAAGCTTGAGGTCCATCACATGTAGGTGCTTCTCTTTGCATATGTTTGAACAATGCTTCTGCTACTCTAAGCAATGCAGGAAGATGTATGAATGAATGTTAGCGCAAGTGAGTCCAATTGCAAATCCCCCCAATTAGAGTGTTACCACTTGATTGTCAGAGATTAAGATGCATAGGGTTTTGTGATTAGAGGTAGAGCAAATGTAGCGAGAATCCAACGACAATGCCAAGTTGGAAATGCCTTCCAGATGGCCTCTGAACTCTTTCTTTAGAATTCCGTCGGTTGCATGTCATATTCTCATAGTTTTGTTGGCAGAGGCACTCCCTAGTAATTTCCCATCTTAAGAGAGTTTGACTCTTGATACAGCGTGCTTGTGTCTTAGTGTATGACATCTAGAAGGGCATGCTCATTTTGATAAATAGATTTTAGATAGCAATAAGAGTCTAGGAGGTTGCTTGTTTGGCCTTCGCTACTCTTGAATAGGAGGCTACAAAAGAGTTGGCACCTTGGCTCCAATTCAAGACCATTGCACTATTTTGTAGCTTACCTATTTTGGATTTCCATTGGCATTGGAACATTTGTTTACAGTATAGTGATAATAAAAGGATTAAATTTAATTTATTAAGGAGATTTCATTTAACTCAGTGTTTCCATGAAGTTAATTTTTAGGGCCAGATTGTTCTATGTTATAGATAATTGCATTTTCAAACTTTCAACATTTTCATTACATTCACCCGATAACATCATATCATTATTATTAGCAGTTATGTAGAGAGAACAATAACATCACCAATGCATGAGAACAAAAAGAAACAACAGAAGAAAAGAATACACAATAGAGACACTAGGATTTAGGTCAGAGATAAAGGGAAAACCCCACAAGGGGGAAAACCAAGCCAAATTATTTTCTATTAGATGTTCATCAAATGTTCAGCTAAAGTACAAAGTACAATAAGAATGAGATACATCAATCACATCAGGCCACCGAGCGCCAACCCAATTTGTGAATTGAATGATTTGATCTTTGATAATCAAACAAGTCCAAGAGAGTTGTTATCATATCACTGTCTCGAGTAGCATCATCCTTGTCACTGCAGTAAGTGTCATCATTATCATCACTATCAAGTGTCATAATTACTGTAATATGCACTTCTATCGTGGCCCCAGTCATCACTGTCATAGGTGCAAAGATCTCTGTCATATATCAATAGGTCACTACCATGAGTTTACTACCATATCAGGGTTACTGCCATGTCAAGGTTATGTCGAAGGATGCTTCCATTTACATATGTATCAAGGTCATAGCCATATTGATCAAGGTTATTTCTTGTTAAGTTTGCTGCGATGACAATGTTATAGGGACAATGGTATGACTCGTAGGTATAATGCAATCCATAGATACAAAACGAGCTCAGAGAAACCGAGTCACAATGGTCCGAGTCCATAACATAAGCAATGCTACAAAGAATGAGCCATAAAACAAAAACGAAGTCACTATGATACGAACCATATCGGTAATGTCAAATATGATCCACAGAGGTGATTCCAAATATGATCTACAAGGTGTTTGAAGTCTGAGATCTCAGGGATATATATAGTTTGCAATCTCGGAGATAAACATTATGAGCCACACACATAGAATGCGAGCTATAGGGATCACTACTGAAGAATGTGAGTTATAGAGATGCTTGCCATAGGTGATTCAAGCTACAAAGATTAGAATGCGAGCCACAGGGAAGAGTGTGAGCTTCTTTGACAAATGTTCAAACCACAAAGATATACGCGAGCCTTTCCACTAGAAAGAGATCTCAACCATGATATGTAAGAGCAATCCATTGTATGTAAGAGCAAGCTATTGTATGGAGCGATCCATTGTATGTAAGAGCGAGCGATTGTATGGAGTGATCCATTGTATATAGATAACATATACGGGCCAATGTATGTACATGCCACTGTAAATCAAGTCCACAGAGTATAATAATGAGACACAAAACATGTATATCGAGCCTCTGTTCAAAGTATACGAGCCACTGTAGATTATAGCGAGCCACTATTGATTATAGCGAGTCACAAAACATAAGAGTGAGTGAGCTGGAGAGCATAAGTGCGAGCCACTTCATATAATAGCAAGCACTATAGATATGCATGAGCCATTGTACCAAGGAATGAGAGCTACAGAGCAATGTGTACCATAAGAAACAAGCCATTGTAATGTACATGTGAGCCATAGGAAATGAACCATTGGGATATGTCAACAAACCATTAGCGATATTGTTAATTTTAGGTATGTTCTATGCTTAGAGCAATTTATTTCAAATATCCTAGTTAGCTCAATATCTTTTCCAGATTAGCAATCACATCAGCATTAAAATAAACTACAAATAGAACATAAACATAAATCGCAGAAGACAAACCAAGACAAGAGGACACAAGATGTGGCGCTAGCCAAGGACAAACCCCAATGTGGGGAAACCCTTGATCAATTCTTCTTATATGTTCTTCAATAGTTCAACAGAGGGAGAGAGAGATATTGTACATTTACAACAGAAGTCAACACTTTGGCTTATCTAGATAAGAGCATAGATCATCTCTAACAAGATGATACATGAGATCAGTTGAAGACATGCTGCTTCCACTGATTCTCCAAGGTGACTCCTTCACCTATCATTGTGCTGCATCCTGTCATCATGCTGCACCTCATCGTGCAACACCATACTGCACATGCTTCCAGTCCCATTGTGCCACTGCTGCACAATGTCATGGCTGTCCCATTGTGCCGCTGCTGCACAATGTCATGGCTGTCGCGTTGTGCCACTGCTGCTCAATGTCATGGCTGTCCCATTGTGCCACTACTGCACAATGTCATGGCTGTCGCGTTGTGCCACTGTTGCTCAATGTCATGGCTGTCCGATTGTGTCACTGCTGCACAATGTACTGGCTGTCCCATTGTGCCATTGCTGCACAATGTACTTGCTGTCCCATTGTGCCACTGCTGCACAATGTACTTGCTGTCCTATGTATCCACCATGAAACATTGCAGCACTATGTACTTGCTGTCCTATGTGTCCACCATGAAACATTGCAGCACTATGTACTTGTTGTTGTCCCGATTGTTATTGCAACACCATGCTTGCTGTCCCAATTTGCAGCACCGTGCTTGCTGTCCCAATTTGCATTGTTGTACCATGTTGTTGTCCCAATTTTGCATCACCAAGCTTGTTGTAGCTTTCGGTCTCCTCAACGTGCCCAAACAGTCACTTAATTTCCAGTGTTTAGTTCCTCATCTACTCGGCCTTGTAGCTTGCCCTCTCAGCCCTAAATCCTTGGCCCTCCATCCAACAATTCGGTCACTTGAAGTGGCTTGTGGCTAGGGCATCATGGACCTGCGATTAGGGCAGGATAGACCAACATTTAGGGCTTCTCTAGAGGGCAGCGTTAGGGCTTCTCCATAGGGCAGGGTTAGGGCTTCTCCATAGGGCAACGTTTGCTCTTCGCCATAGGGCAACGTTAGGGCTTCTCCATAGGGCAGCGTTAGGGCTTCTTCCTCCTAGATTTCTCTCACACTAAAACCCAAGACAAGTGGAGAGAAATCAAGAGAGAAGTTGTGTGTAAAATGAATCTCAAGTCATCTCCTTGTATACTAAAACATTGAGCACATGAGGGGTGTATTTGGTTGCTGGCCGACCTTGACGAATTGTCTTATAATACAAATTAATTCATAACTCCATGAATACTTATCGGAATCAGATTATATTTAGATCAATCCTACACCTCTTGATGAGAGGGATCCAAGAAAAATATCAGCTGCCATAAATAAGATGAACCACATGGAGTTTGGCCCTAGTTGCCAATTTTAACACTCCCTCTCAACTAGGGAGAACTCCATCCGCTGAACCATATGTCCGACTATACTATCTCTGCGATCAGTGCTCGACATTGCTCTGCTCTGCTCAGTTTTGCTCTGTTGAACCATGAAGAAGAAGAATTGATCAAGAATGTCTCATACCATTCTCTACTGACCCGAAGTTAGTTTCATATGAAGAGAGTGTGTCATACCACTCTTATTGACCCGAAGTCAGTTTTATTGATCCCAGATCAATATCACAAGAGAGTGTCTCAAACCACTCATACTGATCCCAGATCAATTGGAGGTCATCCTAGCATAGGGAGTACAACAGATACAATGATGCATCCATCGACAGTACTACTATGGTCCCTAATCCCATTTCCCTGCTCATTGATCAGATGAGAGGTACTTCACATGAGTCCCAGACTGCATGGATAGGATGCCTCGAAAGGAGAACTAATCATCTTGTCCACAGGAGAACGAATTATCCTATCCCATAGTCGCCACGGGAGAACTTATCATCTTGGCCCACAGGGGAACTAATCATCTTGTTCCATAGTTGCCACGGGAGAACTAGCCATCTCGGCCCACAGGAGAACTAATCATCCTGTTCCATAATCGCCACGAGGTATCACAGGGAAAGGTTGAAGATGTCACCCTATACATAGCGCACCACCAAGGGAGGGTAAGTCACTCTGTGGTCGTATGTCGCTCCAGTAAGTACTCCAAACCCCCCCAAAGCTCCTAGAGCTCAATGCATGCAACATGCAGGACCCTTTTACAAAGGTCTCTCAACGACTCCAAGTTGTTCGGGAAAATCACAGATTTGATCTTTCCTCCGGGCTTTGACAAAGTGTCTGCGACCTGTACATCAGTCTCAATGCAATGGAGCCTCCTCGCTCATCGACTTACCATATCCCAGATAAGGTAGTATCTGATGTCCATCTGCTGGAGCGATCATCGATTACAGGATTCCTTAATAATTGAATTCCCCTGGTTGTCACAAAGAATCACAGTGGTATTCATCATGTGTACAAATAGCTCACTGATGAGCTTCTACAACCAGGCAACCACACGAGATCATACTCATAGCTATGTATTCGGTCTCTGCGGTGCTTATAGCAATCGACTTCTGCTTCCTGCTCATCCATGATATCAAAGTAGAATCCAAAGAGAACCAACACTGAGAAGTGCTCTAGCGATCCTCCACACTGCCTGCCTAGTCGGCATTCGAATAATCACGCAGCTTCATATTTCCGGCAGTGTATCTCAATCCATGAGAGATTGTGCCCTGAAGATATCTCTGAAGATTCTTGGCGCCAATCTAGTGAGGCTCAACCAAATATGAGTTCACCATGCTAACTGCAAAGCATATATACGGATGAAAGTTCACCAAGAACGTCAATGCAGATGAGTTTATGAAACTCAGAGTCATTTCCCAAATCTGGTCTGGCATTGTTGAGCATTGGAGTGGCACTTGATGGTTACATGAAGACTCCATGCCCAAAGATGATCCAGAGGACACTTGTACCATCTGATATCATCAGTCAACAGAGTTTTTTAACTCTACTTCTATCTTCTCATCATCTTTCTTGTACCCAGATTCCACACCCTACGGGGAATTGTAATAAGTGATACTAGTAATGATGAGTTTTTGAATTTGTAACATGCTTAGGATGTTGGGACTCGATCAACAAACGAGTACACCTTGGAGTGTTTTTTTTAATCCGGTTAATTATCCCTTCTTTTTCAAAGGCGGATAATTTTCTGGGTTTTTTCACTCATGTTTTACCTCAAAGCTGGGGTGACGATTTGAAAGTTGAGCCCTTAACACATCTTAGTGTCTAGAGTCAATGTATATTACCATACTAGATCACACAAAAAATTTCGTGAAATTTGGCTAAGTCTAAGTAGGATTTTTTAATAATTAAAAATTTCCCGCAAAACGAGATTTTTTAATTATTTTTTATATAATGATGTAAATAAGTGGTCTTAGGAAATGTCTGGGGCATGTGAATACTCAAAATTCATCTTCAGAGGCCCATCATTATCCTAGGACCCACTTTGGGGGTCAAAAAATGACTTAAGGTCCCTCAAAAGCCGATTTTTCATGTGACAATAACAAAAATGAGGAAAAAATTCAAAAAAATAAATAATTGGAAAAATTTATCATTTTTTCCAAAGTCAAAATAAGTCAAATTTTGACATGAAAATTATGTGGAGAGTCCAGGGTGATGTGACAAGCACATGGGACCCACCTCATAAGGTACAATAGGCTAAAGTCAAAAGTTTCAAGTCAAAGTCAAAGGGGCCCACAATGAGCTCATGAGAAATACATACAAGCAAATGTATGAAGTGACTTTGATTTAATTTAAATCAAATGTTAATTAAAGTCTAAGGTGAAAAAGTTAAAAGAAGTTGGAGGTACCCCACATAACTATAGCCTACGCATTAGTTTCATAAAAGACACATGATAAAAGAAGCTTCCACGTACAACTACAACAAAGGAATATCCACGTTAGTCAAAGATATCTCCACGCAGCAAAAGAAAATCAGAATAGACTTTGATGGAATGTTAAGTAAGGTTAACTCAAGTTTTTGTGAGGACTGTCTACACATTAAACTCCACTTAGCCCTCCACGCTGCCAGCTAAAAGGTACCTACAGCAGTCAACGCAGACCAGCAAGAGACAATACGCAGTGGTCATTTAAATGAGGATTTATCACAACAATCAAAACTTTGGTTTGGTGGCAGTTTACAACAACAAATTGATGGGAGTTAAACTCCTCCTTATCTCCACTCATACTCACACATGGCAGCAAAATTATGGCACGTTAATCTTGAAGAGAAACACGCACAGCAGATCAACCTCTATGCTGGCTGCTATACACAGATTTTATTGGCAGCATTGGTATTTGGATGTAGATGTGTCGAATCACAGGTTTTAGTTGAAGATTTTGGGTGGGAGTTGGTCTCCCATTTACTTTAGTTATATATGCACCTGGCAGCCATAAAGAATCTGCACCAACAGTTGGATGAACGCTGATTATCAAGGGAGATATACACAGCCAGTTAGGGAGCAGTTTACAACAGTGATCTCTAGCACTTGGACAGTGCTTGCAACCACTTGCAAATTCGTTTTTGCTTTGGGATCTTCACCTTTCCACTTGTCACTTGCACTCACATTGGGATTGGCTCCCATTTTCCTATTTAAATGAGCTTTGACTTTCATCGTTGCATCATAGAACGAGTTGTTGGGCTTGCAGAGACTCTACTAGATTTTGTATTCATCTTTCATATAAATAAATAAAAGTCTTTGGGGTTACTAGCTTCTCTTGTGGTGCATTCTTTGGTTGATGAGGTGTCCCTGTGTCATCTGATGTTATTATTCATTTGATTTTACATTGCTATCTAGTTGTTTTTTTTGGTGCATTTGCCTGAGGGCATTATTGTCTAGGGAGGAGAGATTTGCAGCTATCTCAAATCTTCTTTGGGCTTGGTATATTTTGAGCTCTTGTTGTAGCTTGTTATTTTCGGTTGAATGACAAGCTCAACTTGGTCTCCATATGCCAAGTCTCTTTTGCACTAACAATTGGTTTGCAGATATTTTTTTGTGTTCAAAGCATAGGTTGCCAATATTATTGGAGTGTGAAGACTTCTTTGGTTGAAATAGTCACCTCCAAGGATATCAAAGATCCGACAAGTTGTTCAAACCAACAATCTCATAAGACATCAAGAGATTTATTTAAGAAGGGGTTTCATGAGCCCTTTGCTTCTTTTCTATCTTGAAAAAATATCATATATTTTCTTCTTTCATTTGTGTGCATATTGGTTTTATCTAGCATTTGAGGCCCTATTTCTTTTGCATGCTAACTCTTTTGCTTGCTTTCCTATAGGTGTTTTTGGAGGCAATTCAAGTTTGAAGAAAGAAAGCTAAAGCATAAGCTAAGTAACCCTTTTCCATTTGGACACCCAAGTCCAAGGTTATTTGGGCTTTCATTTGAAATCATTTCACTTCATTCTAAGCAAAAAAAAAAAAACTATTTCATTTCTTAAAAAGCAATACTTTCAAGGCACTGGTTGTTTATGTATTTCATGCTTATCTTATGTGTTTATGGTTATTGCTCATATCAGGTTTGCTTATAAATCTTAAATAAATAATCTATTTAACTCTAACAATTTTCCTAGAAACTCACATCTTTTTTAACTTAACTTTTCATTAGGGACCACCCCCCTTAGCTAACCTAGGGGATAGCTCAAACAGAGGGAGTCGGGATTAGTGTGACAACCCCTGCTCTGAGTTCCCTGCCACCAACCACAGTTGTGGAGTTAAAGGATTTTCTCATTGACTTGTAGGTAGGTGTAGGCGGCAGGGTCAACATCTTTGGCACCGTTGCCGGGGACAAACTTTATTGTACCTGAGAAATCGACTAACCTTTTGGTTTTAGCATTTTTGAATTTTAGATTTAGATTCTTGCTCAAGTGGCGACTCCACTCAATCCAAATTTTGCAAGAGTCTCTACTAGGAGAAATTCAAGTGGTCTAGTTACGCCCTCTTCTGATCCTAAAAGGGTTTTTAGAGAGAGGTTGAATAGACTTTCTCGTAGTAGAGCTCTTGCTAGTCTTGGGCAAGAGGCTATTTCTGATATTCATTTTCTTTTTCAAGAACAAGTAGAGCCTAGCATCATGAATGATCTTCTTGCTCCTTGTGACTTCACTAACATAAATGGCTATCCTCACAATATCCTTGACAAGGCTATTGAAAAGTTGCCGTCCTTTCAAGGTAACAATGCCATTAGTGCTACATCACATGTGAAAAACTTTAATGTCTGTATCTTTAAATGGTGTAACACTGCTAATTATGAGGATGTGAAGATGAGGCTTTTTGTTTTATCTTTAGAAGAGGATGCTCTTGATTGGCTCACTGAGAAACCTGCTAACTCATATAACTCTTTACAAGCCATTCTGATTGCATTTTTAAATAAGTTTGGAGAGAAGAAGGAAAATGGGCATTTGATCAATGCCATTAGCAACATGAATAAAAATGAGAAGGAGACCATGGAGGAGTTTAACAAGAGATTCAATGAATTAGTAAAAAGCATGCCTGCTACTGTTAAACTTCCTGATGAATTTCTTTTATGCTCATATCTAGATGCTTTTGGGGTTGACACTGCCTATGAGTTGCAGAGGAAGGAGCCTACGAATCTAAGTGTAGCTCAATTTGAAGCCTTGAAGATAGAAAGGGCTAGAAAGCAATCGAGAAAATCTGAAATTCCTGGTTTCAATAGAGGGCCATCAAAATCAAATAATTACAAAGGCAATGCCAAGGAAGAAACCACACATGATCCTATAAAGAATTAACTCAACTCATCAAGAGCATGGAAGCAAATCACATCAAAGAAATGCAAAACATGCAAAATAGGTTGGTGGCCATGGAAAGATCACAAGTGCAAAGATTCCAAACTAGGCCAAATGATAGATGGCAAAATAATAAAGTCACTCAACATGAGCATAGACCTCCAAATCCATTGGATTCCACCAACATGGTAGATCATATTTCCCCTTTTTGTAGGCCATGTAATGAGTTCCATGAAGAAGCCACATGCCCATATGCGAAGAGAATCATAGAAAGTGGCATGTTAGGAGGGACAAGTGTTCAAATCAATATGTTTTCCATGGAAGATCAGATATACACCTTTGAGAGAAATCAAGAGATTGACCATAGGCCTAATAATCTTGGGGTTTACAGTATGATTGCAAATTTTGATGAGGTCACTAAGATTTTTGGGGAAAAACCTACATATGGACAAATTCTTGCTATGGCAAAACACAGAGGAATGACTTATCAAAGAAGGGATATCCAAGACCAGAATAATCACAGAAATTTTTCTCCTCCTACTTCAGAATTGAATTTTGACTTAGGCAATTGGTTGAATAATGCAAAGGTTTCTATTCTAGTGACATAAATTTTAAAGATACCATCTCAAAGGGCCAAGTTACTAAGTGCCATTGAAGTTACTCAAAGGGAAGAAAAGCCTAGTGACGAACCAGAAGATGAAGAAATTGTATTGAAAAGTATGCACTGTTATGTGGGGAATGAAGATCACCTACCATTTTATGTTTCTTTGATAGTGAATGATCGTCTTTTACACAACTGCATGCTTGATTCAGGGGTTTCATCAAATGTCATGACCAAGAAAGTCATGGAGCAACTGAATTTAAGGGTTTCTAGGCCCTATCACAACGTATGTTCAATGGATTCTAAAAGAATTGAAGTGTGTGGGATAATTAAAAATTTACAGGTTTTTCCTAGCTGCATACACAGATAGAATAATGACTGGATATTGTTGTGATAGATGTTCCAGATTCATGGGGAATGCTCCTATCAAGAAAATGGGCATCAGATCTAGGTGGCAACCTTCAAATGAGCTTATCATATGCCACCATCCCCATGCCTGATAATACCTTTGTCAAACTTGATCGAGAGTTAGAGAAAAAATATCATGGTGAAGATCCAAGGAAACCCAACAATGAGATTATCTATAGATCATGCCAGGCAGCGAGTGATGCAGTGTTGACAAATTTCCTTCCCCCCTTGACAGCACAGATTCAAAACAAAGAGATTAGGCATAGCTCAAAAAGATTGGGTACTTCAAATTTTCCATCAGAACATCTTCAAGACAAAGCAGTAGGATTGGCAATAAATGCATCATCATCACCATCGCAACCAACCAAGAAGAAAAGAAAAAAGCGAAAAAATATAAAAAATGAACCACCAGTTTTGAGCAGGATCAAGTCTCAACACATCAATAGTCGCAACAGGAAAAGGAGGAGATTTGGTATATATGATGGCCACAAACATGTTAATATTGGGGCAAGTTATAATCCCAAGATAGTCAGAATTGGGCAAGGCACATCAAAGAAAGAACCTATGGACTTGCCTGTGAGTAGGTAGGTTCTCAAGATGGATTTCACCGAAGACATCTGATGCCATGGGGCAGCTTTTTGTATCATATTTCTAACCTTATCTCGTGTCATTTTTGTTTAAGTGGTTTTATTTCATGAATAAATTGTCATTTATGCTCTTAGAATAAATTTCCATTTGTTCGTTTCTGTACTTTATTTCATTTGATGATATTTTGAATGGATACTGCTGATATATGTTTTTTGTCGGTGGATGTAGATTCCAGGTTCTTGCACACTATCACTTCATATCTAGCAGGCATCCCCATATGGAGCCAAATGTTGACCACTGGAGTGGCACCCGATGATTACATGAAGACTCCATGCCCAAAGATGATCCAGAGGACACTTGTACCATCAGATATCGTCAGTCAACAGATTTTTTAACTCTACTTCTATCTTCTCATCATCTTTCTTGTACCCAGATTCCACACAGTACATGGAATTGTAATAAGTGATACTAGTAATGATGAGTTTTTGAATTTGTAACAGGCCTAAGATGTTGGGACTCAATCAACAAACGAGTACACCTTGGAGTGTTTTTTTTTATCCGGTTAATTATCCTTTTTTTTTCAGAGGTGGATAATTTTCTGGGTTTTCTCACTCATTTTGTACCCCAAAGCCAGGGTGACGGTTTGAAGGTTGAGCCCTAACACATCTTAGTGTCTAGAGACCATACTAAATCACACAAAAAATTTCGTGGAATTTGGCTAGGTCTAAGTAGGATTTTTTAACAATTAAAAATTTCCCGCAAAACGAGATTTTTTTAATTATTTTCTATGTAATGATGTAAATAATTGGCCTTAGGAAATGTCTGGGGTATGTGACTACTCGAAATTCATCCTCAAAGGCCCATCGTTATCCTAGGACCCACTTTAGGGGTCAAAAAATGACTTAAAGTCCCTCAAAAGCCGTTTTTTCAAGTGACAGTAACAAAAATGAGGAAAAAATTCAAAAAAATGAATAATTGGAAAAATTTATAATTTTTCCCAAAGTCAAAATAAGTCAAATTTTGACACAGAAATTATGTGGAGAGTCAAGGGTGATGTGGCAAGCACATGGGATCCACCTCATAAGGTACAACAGGCTCAAGTCAAAAGTTTCAAGTCAAACTCAAAGGGGCCCACAATGAGCTCATGAGAAATACATACAAGCAAATGTATGAAGTGACTTTGATTTAATTTAAATCAAATGTTAATTAAAGCCTAAGGTGAAAAAGTTAAAAGAAGTTGGAGGGACCCCACATAACTATAGCCTACGCATTAGTTTGATAAAAGACACATGATAAAAGAAGCTTCCATGTACACAGTACAACGACAACAAAGGAATATCCACGTTAGTCAAAGATATCTCCAAGCAGCAAAAGAAAATCAGAATAGACTTTGATGGAATGTTAAGTAAGGTTAACTCAAGTTTTTGTGAGGACTGTGTACGCATTAAACTCCACTTAGCCTCCACACTGCCAGCTAAAAGGTACCTGTAGTATTCAACGCAGACCAGCAAGAGACAATACGCAGTGCTCATTTAAATGAGGATTTATCACAACAATCAAAACTTTGGTTTGGTGGCAATTTACGACAACAAATTGATGGGAGTTAAACTCCTCCTTATCTCCACTCATACTCACACCTGGCAGCAAAAATATGGCATGTTAATCTTCAAGAGAAACTCGCAAAGCAGATCAACCTCTACGCTGGCTGCTATACACAGATTTTATTGGCAGCATTGGTATTTGGTTGCAGATGTGTCAAATCACAGGTTTTAGTTGAAGATTTGGGTGGGAGTTTGTCTCCCATTTACTTTAGTTATATATGCACTTGGCAACCATAAAGAATCTGCACCAACAGTTGGATGAACGTTGATTCTCAAGGGAGATATACACAGCCAGTTAGGGAGTAGTTTACAACAGTGATCTTCAGCACTTGGAAAGTTCTTGCAACCACTTGCAAATTCGTTTTTGCTTTGGGATCTTCACCCTTCCACTTGTCACTTGCACTCACATTGGGATTGGCTCCCATTTTTCTATTTAAATGAGCTTTGGCTCTCATATTTGCATCATAGAACGAGCTGTTGGGCTTGCAAAGACTGTTGGATTATGTATTCATCTTTCATATAATTAAATAAAAGTCTTTGGGGTTATTAGCTTCTCTTGTGGTGCATTCTTTGGTTGATGAGGTATCCCTGTGTCATTTGATGTTATTAACTTATTATTCATTTGATTTTACATTGCTATTTAATTGTTTTTTTTGTGCATTTGCCTAAGGGCATTATTGTCTAGGGAGGAGAGCTTTGCAGCTATCTCAAATCTCCTTTGGGCTTGGTATATTTTGAGCTCTTGTTGTAGCTTGTTATTTTCGGTTGAATGACAAACTCAACTTGGTTTCTATATGCCAAGTCCCTTTTGCACTAACAATTGGTTTGCATACATTTTTTGTGTTCAAAGGATAGGTTGCCAACTCTATTGGAGTGTGAGGACTTCTTTGGTTGGAATAGTCACCTCCAAGGATATCAAAGATCCCGCAAGTTGTTCAAGCCAACAATCTCATAAGACATCAAGAGATTTATTTAAGAGGGGGTTTCATGAGCCCTTTGCTTCTTTTCTATCTTGAAAAAATATCATATATTTTCTTCTTTCATTTGTGTGCATATTGGTTTTATCTAGCATTTGAGGCCCTATTTCTTTTGCATGCTAACTCTTTTGTTTGCTTTCGTACAAGTGTTCTTGGAAGCAATTCAATTTTGAAGAAAGAAAGCTAAAGCATAAGCTAAGTAACCCTTTTCCATTTGGAAACCCAAGTCCAAGGTTATTTGGGCTTTCATTTGAAAGGATTTCACTTCATTCTAAAAAAAAAAAAAAAAAAAAAAAAAAAAAAACAATTTCATTTCTTAAAAAGCAATACTTTGAAGGCATTGGTTGTTTATGTATTTCATGCTTATCTTATGTGTTTATGGTTATTGCTCATATCAGGTTTGCTTATAAATCTTAAATAAATAATCTATTTAACTCTAACAATTCTCCTAGAAACTCACATCCTTTTTAACTTAACTTTTCATTAGGGACCACCCCCCTTAGCTAACCTAGGGGATAGCTCAAACGGAGAGAGTCGGGATTAGTGTGACAGCCCCTGCTCTGAGTTCCCTGCCACCAACCACACCTTGTGGGGTTAAAGGCTTTTCTCACTGACTTGTAGATAGGTGTAGGCGGAAGGGTCAACAGGCATCATCACCATATAACTTCTAAAAGTTAAGATCCTCGAGGTGGTCACGGGGTTGTAGTTTACCTTCCACATCCAGAATCCAACTCCCTCTTATTTCTGCAAGTGAGAGGGTCTGCACCTATCAGAGATAGGTCATTCTCAGAAGGTGTCGGTATGAGAGGTCTATTATCTGCAACCTTCAAACAATGATTTGGATCGGCTTCACTCTTAGTGAATCTCAGCTTCATCTGACATCTATCAATCCTCTCATACTAAGCCCGGGGTGTTTTTCTTCAAGCCATAGAGGGCTTTCTTCCACCTGCACACATGATATTCCCAATCATGAATCTCAAACACTTGCACACATGAGATTCCCAATCATGAATCTCAAACCCCTCGTGTTGTTCCAAACTTGTGGACCTGCTACATGAGGGGAATGGTCCCCTTGTATGATTTTCCTTCGGTACATCTCAGACATGTACTTTCATGCTCTTCTTGAATTCAG
This sequence comes from Pinus taeda, assembly GCA_000404065.3. Taxonomy (NCBI): domain Eukaryota; kingdom Viridiplantae; phylum Streptophyta; class Pinopsida; order Pinales; family Pinaceae; genus Pinus; species Pinus taeda. The sequence continues at coordinate 434,987 of APFE031695362.1, read as the reverse complement.
GCATCCCTGTTACCATCTGACTCACATCGGGTAGGGCCCCATAATAAACCTCTGGTTCTATAGATGAGATGTGTCAACTGACATGGTCCCCAATGGACCATCATGCAACTTGGTACAAATTGCCAATCCTGAACCCACGAGTAAAAGCATCTTTGAAAATTCTATTTTCAGACATGCACCTTTCCATCGATGAATGCCATCTTGAAACTTTTGACTTCCATTGCCGAAATGGACACCAGGTTCTTCTTGCGATCAAGTACATAAAATAGATTCTGTAAATGAATCAGGTTACCCTTGTTCAATTTAGGGGTAACATTTCCTATATGTTGTTCAATAGTTCAATAGTTCAATATGTTCGTCTTGTGCAAGTCAGCTTGTCACCCTATTGTTATTATTGGGCAAATCCTCAAGTGGGCTCAAGTAATTATGTGGCAAATAAATAGATGGGAAAATAATTTACTCAACTCGGCTCCATATTATTGTAGAAAATAATATTATTATTATGGCACAAGTTCAGGTCGACTCCACTTTTAGTGGCACTCTTTAACCCAATTAGATGACCACTTTGTGGCTCATTTTGAAGCACAAACAACACACACCAAACACATTTACTCAAGGAGCATTCTAGCCTAATGTGACAAGTTCTCAAGGAGTTACAGGAGTGAAGAAAATTCTTTTTGTTTTTCCATTGTCTTGGCCAAGCTCAAGGAGGATTCATCTAAGTTCTGACAACATATTTTATTGTTGTTCTTTCTGTGTTTTGGGCAAGCAAGTGAAGGTTTTACAGGGTTGAGATTGGGCTGCATTTACCTTTGTTTTGTGAGGTATACAGGGTCGCAGTCTAGGGTTATTATGGGTGTAGGGATGAGGGATGTAATAGGGTTGTTTCAAGGCTTGGTCGCTTGAAATATATGCGGCTTTTAGGGCCGAGTTCAGAGCTGTGGACAACGAGGTAAGAAGGATGGTCAAAGGGCTTAATTTACCATGAAATATGGCTGCTACAAACTAGGTTCATACCTATAGTGTGATTGAGGTTTGGGCAGAAAATGAAGTTTGTTTTATAGGGTTTAAGGGTTGCATTTTGGGTTGAGACTTATGGAGGCAAGGTGCTAAGGGTGTGGGGCTAGTACAAGTCTAAGAACAGTACCCTAGGAGGATTGTTAAGTGACTGTACTAATGTGCACTAGTTTAGGGCTGCATATGTGGCATATCATGGTGCGACCCTAATGGCCCTAACCCTTTGCAGCTAGGGTGTTATTTATGTGGCATGTTACCGCTCAAACTAGCAGATGTCTTAGGCGGGGGATCCAATAGAGAAACTACTAGGTTAAGGGCTAACAGTGGAGCAATAGCCTGCTGTCACCTCAACTATGGCTCCTTGCTCTTTACGGACTTTCATCGACGGGAGGAGACTCGATATAAAGGAATCACAAGGATGAATAGGTCAATGGTGGGACGAGGAGTGATTCCTAAAGCCTATTCACAAGAGAGGCTCAAGTAATTGGCTTGCTTGCTTTGAAAGCAAGGTGATTGGCTCACTAATAAGGGCTATGAGGATACCTAGACCTAGGGTTGGAGGATTTGCTTTGAAAAGGGGCTTCCTAGGCTTAAGGATCCTTGTGAAGAAATGGATTCTATCTAATCCTTGTGGAATTTGAGTTGCCAGACCCCAGAGTGTTGATTTCTGGTAGCATCGGATGTGCTCTAAGCCTCAAAATTTGCAGGGAGGCTAGGACACATGTATTCCATAATACCTAGAAATGATTTTGGGAAATTCCACTCGGAGAAGGTTTTATTAAAATAATTAATTATTTTTAATGGAGGCCTAAGTCTAAACTTAGGAAATTAAAATAATTAAAGGATATTAATAAAACTAGGGGTGAAACTTCTAGAAGAAGACAAGGATCAAGCCAAAATGATCTAAGCCATTGATTAGAATCTAATCTAGGTCGTTGATTATTCAATGAGAAGATTATAAGAAGAGGCTTGATGGGCATTTGGAAAACACATCGAGTGAGAGATCGATTTCTGAAGAGAGCTGCGCAGCAGTTGCCAAAGAAGTGATCGAGGTGATTTCTTACAGTGAGGTGCAGGGATAGTTTCTGGAGGAAGATTCCTTGATCCAAGGATACATTGCAGAGGAGGCAGAGAGAGATCTAGAAGAGGTAGCGCAGAGCCACGTTGGGCAACGTAGGGCCACACTGGGCAGTGTAGGGCCACGCTGAGGTAGCGTAGAGCTTGAGAGGAGATCCAAAATTTGTTGGAGAATCAAGTTCCAGAGCCAGAAGTCGGGGTGTGAAAACGAAAGGGCAGAAAGTCGAAGTTCCAAAGGCAAATTGATCACACTGAAGGAGTGACATAGTTCCCAGAAGCTATGACGTAGAGCAGCGCAGTGATTGCGCAGAGGCAGTTAGGGGCTAGCCATTCAGTGGTTGGATTAGTATTGGATTGCCAGTGATAATGTGAGGTATATCTCACTCATTTCTCTGTCAGTCAGATTCTCTGTATTGGATAGCCAATAAGGCATCCAAAGATTGTATTCAGAAACTACTGCACAATAATACAAACCCTCAGCTGCTACACCAGTTTTCCCACATTGGTTTTTTTTGGGGACATTGGTCCAAAAATAATAGTGTCACTTGTGTGTGTTATTTCTTTCTTGCTCGGATTCTTGTTTCCGCATATTATTTAAAGTTGTGAAGGCCGTAGTTGTATTTACTTCGATATTTACAGTAGAACACAGTCAATAACTTGCATGGATTAACAAGTAGGAGAAGTAATATTAGTTTGCTGCAATAATGATTCTCGAATTTACACACAAAGAACCCGAGTTGACCTTGACTAAGTTCAAGGGTATGGAGTTGATCAACCAAGGAAGGAATTGACCTAATTAGGGGAAAGAATAGGATCAAAGCACAAGTTTTCTTTTGAGATTAGAATGCAACGATCCAAGTGAGGACACTAACCCACATCAACCTAGGGCAAAAATTGGTCTTATGACTAGGACTTGCTATATCTCGGGATTCCACCATCGGATTGCTTGAAATTTGGAGGACCCCTTCAGAACACCCCAGCGCAGTAGTGGATCAATTTTGACAATTTTGAAGGTGTTTGGATGGCTACAAAAAATTTTACTTGATGTCTGTTACCCACCACTTTGTGGGTGATATCCCTAGGAGAAATTTTTTCTCCGAGATGGTCCTCAGCTGACAATCAATAGCCCCTTGCAGCCACCAGATAGCTTGATGTGCCATTTTTTCACCACACGAGCTAGCCTTGTGGTCCCTCGCCCATTTGTTTTGATCGCATGTTTGAAGGTGGGCCTCCCAACCTCAAAGGTATGACTTTTCATTAATTAAGTCGAGTAATTTTGTTTACTTATCATGGACACTTTTGGGCATGGATTGGTGGGGGGATTTGGCGGAAAGAGTGGGCTAGGTTTGTACTTTTGTTTTCTTTTCCCAATTCGGTAGTTAGCCTTCTATCTGAGTCTTGTGGGACCTCTTTTACTGGAAATTAGCTTTAGGGTTGGCATTGCATGGGAAATCCTGATTTTGGTTGCGTGGTCCTGCTTCCCGACACTATATACATCACTCCCCTCCTCTCATTTTAACCCCATTCATCACTTTTCCCATCCGGGTCCACATGTGTCCACTGGGTCCGCATAGGGTTAACCTCCCCCTCCTTTGTCCACACTTTGGGTCGGGCCTAGAATGATGTCCGGAGGTTGATGCAACTAAAATGATAGGAAAATGCATAATTTGGCCACTTGCAACAGGAAATGTACCACAAAATGCAAAAGATGGATGAGACATGCAAATTTAGCACATGGGAAAAAGCCAAACATGAGCTCTACCCCTCATTCATGGCCATCACCCTGGTTTCTATGGGCCCTAGATGAACCCCCTCCACATTAAGGAACCCATGATTGTCCCAACCCCTAGTGGGAAATGAGCCGCCTCACCTTAAAAGGGGGTATCCCCTGGAGCCCCGAGCAGTTATGAAGAGAAATCAATCAAAGGCATATGAAGAAAGGTGGAAAAACAAAGGCTGGGATGTTAGTTTTTGTAGCATTGGATGTGTTCTAGCCACAAAATTTGGTGGAGAGACTAAAATACATGAGATCTCCAAAACACAGAAATCGTTTTTGGAAATTCCGCCTAGAAGTCTCTCAATTAGATTATTAACCAATTTTTAAATATTTCCTAAGTCTAAAATTAGGGAATATGGTTAATTAATCAATATTAATTGAGATAAGGTGTGAATCATCATGAAACTCACATGGATCGATCCAGAGATGATCCTAGCCATTGATTAAGTTTTAATCTTAGCCGTTGGTGCTCCAGTAGTGGATTATAAGAGGAAATCGATGTGGTGATGGAGAGATCATCAAGTGCAGATACTCAGTTGCCCAGGCAGTTTGATTTTGTTAGAAGCAACTCAATAGAGAAGATAGAGCCAGAGGGTGAGTAGCCGGTGGAAGAGGAGGGCCGTAGCATTTCAGGAGGAAGATTTCCAGTTCCTGGAAGAGGCAAGGGAAGGATGACCAAAATCTTTAGAAGACCAACGTAAGTTGTGCGCGGAGGGTGACACAAGGAGCTCAGCGCAGAAGCTGGGGAAGAGATTTCGGAGGTAGAAAATAACTGTGGGGTGAGAGAAAATTCTCACGATATTTTTGTTAGTATTTTCCTCAGATTAGATTGCCAGCAAGGCATCTAGATTATTGTACTTAGAATTGCTGCTGAACATTAATAATAAAACCCTCATCTGCTGCACCGATTTTCCCAAGTTGGGTTTTTCCAGGGAAAATTGTCCAAAAATAATTGTCGAAATTATTGTGTGCTACAATTTCTCCGTTTTCAGTATTTTATTTTCCTCATTATTTTTATGGTGAAAATTACAGTTGTGATTTTATATGTTATTTGTTGTAGCAGATAAACTGCATAATTAATTTTTGAGTTAAAAGAATAATTTCCAGTAGTTGCAATACATAAAATTTCACACGGGATAATTCATGTGCCACGATTTGCTCCCTCCTACAGTCATATACCAAAGTGTGGGCTTCCTCTCATCATAGCTACCCTTGTACCATGACATGTGGCTTGTTGCCCTCCCTTGATCCCCACTCCATCCCATTACTATATCACATGCCACCCATTCGTTGATGGATGTACCATGGACATGTCACCCCTTTTAAAGGCTGAGACCACCTAATAGGGTCATTGGTTAACCTCTTTATTGAGCTTGGAGACACCTTTACATGCTCAAGCCCACTATGGAAGGGCATGCCACCATGAATTTACGACTTGATTCCATGACTTGTAAGCTCTTTTACTTGATTACTCTATTGATTTTTTATATTGGAGGGCAAGGGGGCGCATTGGATCTTATGCATGATTGCGGGTGGGTCTCCATTTTGGGGTTTGGTCTCCTTATACGAGATCCAAACCCTTTAGAGGGCCACATAGGCACTTGTAGGGTGAGTGTTGAAAGCCATGGGCCTCCACCATAGCAGAGAGTACTTCACGGATCCCTAATACCATTCAAGGATTGCTCATGTTACACCTTTTGGATGAGGATGATGCACTTGGAACACTGACTCCACACATGTACCACACGTTTGGCAGATGTTCCAGGGTCCATATGAGGATGTGCCTCACTGTAGGAGATAAAGGGAGGGCTTATGTCATCATCCTAGCCCTTATATATGGTTTATAGGCATTATTGATCCACCTGGAGACGCATGAGGATGTCATTGTGCCCCCACACTCACTTGGTAGCACCACATATGACTGGATTGGAAAACAAGGGGTCAACCCCTGTCCACTATATTTGCAGCCTTTTCACTCAACTTGTCACATTTGGACTCCATTAGGCCTTCTCAATGGCCCAACAACTCATTATATTCATTATTGTTCCCTCTTGAGAGGCCATTCTTTGTATTATTGAGCTATCTTGGTGGGCTTGTCACCAAGTCATGTCATTGTTATGTATTATTTTATTATTTGGGGCTAAATTTGGCCAATTAGGCAAATCCAATCCCCTTTAGAGTTGTATAAATATAAGAGAGGCTCATTCTAACCTATCATTGTCACTTGGATTGGATTGGTATCTCTTGAGAGATTTTCACACTTTTTGTTGGGATAAACTTTTTGGAGTTTCTTGATGCACTACAATGTTTGGATTTTCGCTATTGTCTCTGGAGCTTCTTTCTAATGCAAAGTGGATGAATGGATATACTCTGTCTCTCATGTAAGTCGAATTTTTGATCCTATTCTTGTTATCTTACTTGTCAAATGCATGTATATTGTTATCATTATTCTTGTATGGGTTAATGTAATGCAATATTATTCTGGGACCTAGAATAAGAGATTTAATGCATGCGTTGCTCTTTGAGGAATTGGGTGAATGTTCTTAGAGGCACCTCTTAGGTTGAAAGACCTCGAAACTTCATCTCTTTGACAAATTTGAAGTATAAATCCCTATTGACCTAGTTGCTACCCTTGGAGAGGATATCAAAGATCAATTAGGGCTCCTTAGCTCACAAAAATTCTCGATCTATGTGCATCTTGACTCCATCAAGCCCAAGTAATAAGACATTGATCCTTGTATCCCTTTCGTGGTCAAATTACCTCTCTTTTCTTCACTTTTCCAAATTCTAGGCCTAACCCTAGAGGGTCACCTAGGGCATCAAGCGAAATCTTTTGTAGCCATCCAAACACCTTGAAAATTGGTCCACAACTGTGTTGGGGTCTTCTCAAGGGGTCCTCCAAGTTTGAGCACAATACGACGTTGGAATCTTGAGATATCGCAAGCCCTCACTCAAGGATCATTTCTCTCCCTAGGTTGATTTGGGTTAATGTCCTCATTTGGATCATTGCATTCAAATTTCAAAAGAAAATTAGTCCTTTCATCCGATTCTCTTTCCTAATTAGGTCAAGCCCCTCTTTGGTTTATCAATTCCATACCCTTGACCTAGTTTGGGTCCACTTGGGTTCTCTGTGGTCCCACAACTTTATAACTCAAATTCCACAAGGATTACATGGAATCCATTTCTCCATAAGGATCCTTAAGTCTAGGAAGCCCCTTTTCAAGGCATATCCTCTAAACCTAGGCTCAAGTGTCTTCTTAGCCCTTCCTTGAGAGCCTATCACCTTGCTTCTCAAGCAAGTAAGTTATTTAATTGAGTCTCTCTTGTGAATAGGCTTTAAGAATCACTCCTTATTCAATAATTGATCTATTTTTCATTGTGATTCCTCTTCTACCAGGTCTCGTCCCATCGGTGAAAGTTCGTAAAGAGCAAGGAGCCTTAACTAAAGTGACAATGGGTCGTTGCTCCATTGTTGCCCCTTGACCCAGTAGTTGCTCTATAAGATCCCCTCCTATGACCCCTGCTACTTTGAGCGGTAACAATGCTCTAGGTGATCCTCTAGGGTTAGGCCTAGAATTTCGAAAAGTGATGAAAGAGAGGTAAATTTGACCACCAAGAGGATGTGAGGATCAGCGCCTTTCTTAGGGGACTTAATGGAGTCAAGATACACCTAGATCAAGGAATTTCATGAGCTAAAGAGCCCTAATTAACCTTCACTAGCCTACTCAAGGGCAACAACTAGGTAATTAGAGATTTATACTTCAAATTTGCCAAAGAGATGAAGTTTCGAGGTCTTTCAACCTAAGAGGTGCCTCTAGGAACATTCACCTAGAGCAACACATGCATTAAATCACTTATTCAAAGGTCCCAGAAGAATTTCGAAATACATTAACCCATACAATAATAATGATAACAATATACATGCATTTGACAAGTAACATAAAAAGAATAGCATTAAAAGTTTACTTACATGAGAGAAAGAGTATATCTGTTCATCAACTTTGCATTAGAAAGAAGCTCCAAAGACAATAACGAAAATGCAAACATCATAGTGCATCAAGAAACTCCAAAAAGTTTACCCCAACAAAAGTGCGAAAATATCTCAAGAGATACTAATCCAATCCCAGTGATGATGAGAGGTTAGAATGAACCTCTCTCATATTTATACAACTCTAAAGGGGATTTGATTTGCCTAACTGGCCTAACTTAGCCCCAAATAATAAAATAAAACATAATAATGATATGACTTGGTGACAAACCCACCAAGATAGGTCAATAATACGAAGAATAACCTCTCAAGAGGGCAAAATAATTAATATGATGAGTCGTTGGGCCATTGAGGAGGCCCAATGGAGTCTAAATGTGCCAAGTTGAGTGAAAAGGCTCTAAACATAATGGACAATGGGTTGGTTCCTTTTTCCAAGCAAGTCATATGTGGTGCTCCCAAGCGAGTGTGCTAGCATAATGACATCCTTATGGGTCTCCAAGTGGATTGACAATGCCTGTAAACCATTTGTAAGGGCTAGGATGATGACATAAACCATCCCTTGTCTCCTGTAGTGAGACACATCCTCATCTGGAACATGGAAGCTCTTCGAAGTGTTTGGTACAAGTGTGTAATCGATATGGCATGGTGGTCTAGGTACATCATCCTCATCCAAAAGGTGGAACATGAGCAATCTCTGAATGGTGCTGAGGATCCATGAAGTACTCTCTGCTATGGTGGAGGCCCATGGCTTTCAACACTCACCCTACAAGTGCCAATGTGGCCCTTTGTAAGGCTTGGACCCTGTATAGGGAGACCAAACGCCAAAATGGAGACCCACTTGCAATCTTGCATAAGATCCAATGCATCCCCTTGCCCTCCAATACAATAAATCATTATAGTAATCAAGTAAAAGAACTTACAAATAATGGAATGAAGTGGGAAATTCATGGTAGCATGCCCTTCCATAGTGGGCTTTGGCATATACAGGTGTCTCCAAGCCCAATAAGGGTGTTAACCAATGACCCTATTAGGTGGTTTCAGCCTTTAATGGGAGGACATGTCCATGGTACATCCATCAATGGGTACGCGGCATGTGATATAGTGATGAGACAAAGTGGGGATTAGGGGGAAGGCTCCAAGCCACATGTCATGGTACAAGGGTAGCTATGATGAGGGAAGCCCACACATGTGTATATGAGTGTAGGAGGGATAAAATCATGGTACATGAGTTACCCCGACCTTTTTGTTTCCACCCTTCTTCATATGCCTTTTGCCTTTGATTGATTTTTCTTCATAACTGCTCGGGGCTCTAGGGGATGAGAGCATGATGTATAGAATATACCCCTTTTAAAGTGGGGCAACTCACTGCCCACCAGGGGTTGGGACAATCATGGGATCCTTAGTGTGGAGGGGGCTCATCTAGGGCCCATAGGAACTAGCATGATGGTAATGAATGAAGGGTAGAGCTCATGTTTGGTTTTTGCCCACATGCTAAATTTGTATGTCCTAACCATTTTTTGCATTTTGTGGTACATTTCTTGTTGTAAGTGGCCAAACTATGCCTTTTCCTTTCTTTTTAGTTTCTTCAACCTCCGGGTATCGTTCCAGGCCTGACCCAAAGTGTGGACAAGGGGAGGAGGAGGCTAACCCTTTGTGGACCCAGATGGGAAAAGTGATGAATGGGGTTAAAATGAGCGAAGGGGAGTGATGTATATGGTGTCGGAAAGCGGGACCACGCAACCAAAATGAGGATTTCCCATGTAGTGCCAGCCCTAAAGCTAATGGCCAGTAAATGAGATCCCATGAGACTAGGATACATGGCTAACTATCGAATTAGGCGAAGGAGACAAGAGTACAAACCTAGCCCACTCTTTCCGTTGAATCCCCCCACCAATCCATGCCCAAATGTGTCCATGATAAGTAAACAAAATTACTCAACTAAACCAATGAAAAGTCACACCTTTGGTGTCAGGAGGCCCACCTTCGAACATGCGATCAAAACATATGGGCGAGGGACCACAAGGTTGGCTCAGGTGGCAGACAAAATGGCACATTGAGCTGTCTGGTGGTTACAAGGACCTGTTGGCTTCCTATTGAAGACCATCTTGGAGAAATATTTTTCTCCTAGTGATGTCACCCACAAAGTGGTGGGTAACATCTGGCTCCAACTGGGACATGATCTCTCTAGAGAGTGCACAAATGTACTCAAAAGGGGAGGTCATGAGAACTCCAACAATATCTTGGGTCCGCAGACTTGTCACTTGCACATATCACAAATGAAACAAACGGGGCAACATGCTTTTGCAGCGTCTCATGATTGCACATGCTTATATTAGGCCACTAAAAATCAACTAACTAATAAAATTCAAATAAATTTTCAAATGCAATCTTAATCTAAACGTAGCTAATCTAGCATGATAATATCATATGATGTTAGTTCTAATGAGAAAATTAGCATGCAATGCATCGTACCTAACATGCATATTACATTGTACAAGTACTAAGTGTAATCATAGAGCCAATGCAACCAGGACATCACTAGATCAATACAAAAACCTTTTATAAGAACAATCATATGGAGGGTCACCAGGGCGAGAGGTGGGAAAATAGAATGCCCATGCATGGAGGATCATGGGAGAAGAGGGATCAAAGGTATGTAATCTACTCCACAAGATCCTCTCCTTTAACCATAAGATAGAGATGTCAATAATTAGGCTCATAAACTTTTGATGGATGGCAACCTCAGGCATATCAATTTCATTATGCTCTTTATTGTTTATATCATGCTTTATGGCCACCATAAGATCATAATTAGTAGGAAAGGGAGATTGATGAGATGGAGAAACACAACAAGTAGGTTTCCCATGATGATCACACTTAGGAGGGACAAAGGATTCCTCATTATTAGTGAGGGTTGAGGAAAGGGTTGACACGTGACTCAACTCCAATGCTATAATTGTGAGGAAAGACAAGGGTCCTATTGATATGATCGTCATCAATGTCATATATAGGGTCCTTGTCGAAATGATTTCCACAGAGCTCCCATTTTCCTTCTTTAATAGCTAAGTAATTATTGATATCAATGTTTGAGGGGGCTGTGGGATTACCTTCTCCAAAGTCTTCAAAGGGTGGATCACCAGAGATAATATCCTTGGAAAATGTAGGATTAACCTTAACTTCACTCTCTACAGACTTACCCTCCCTATCACATGTTCTTTCAAAATTATCATCATGCCTATTTTCGTCATCTGGGCCTAGGGAGGACCCTCTTTCCTGCCCCTCATCTAGATTCCCAAGGTCATGATGATGCTCAATGAAGGCTTCCTCTTGAATGTTTAATGTGGGGCATATTTGGAAATGTTTAAGAAAGCCTTCAAAGAACTCCTCAATAGATGAGATGCTCCTAGGTTCGTGATTATGCAACCATGAGTTATGACCATGGAGAGAGCTCATGAACAATAGTATAAGGACATCTTGGTGGACCACTTTCTCCTTTGAAGCATGCGTAATAAATCTTTCCACATGATCAATTGCAGAGAGTGGATCACCATCAAACATGGGCGCGCCACATTCCATTCTTCCTATAACATGATTAGGGTGCCCAGGGATGCTAGTGATGTCTAAAGCAGGAAAATCATCAAAGAAATACATCCTATCGAGATATACATGTAAATTATGTAGGAGTTGCTGGGGTAAATTTTAAAATGCCTAGAGAAATGCTTGTTTCACCCTACAAGCATTGACCTTAAAGTTCAATGAAGAACTAGGGCTTCGTTCTCCAATGGAGTCGCCAATAATAATAATATATCAATGATGTCGTAAAGGAAAAAGGCACACGTCTCGTGTCCCCAACAACGATGCCAAAATGTTACCGCTCAAACTAGCAGGGGGTCCTAAGAGGAGATCCTATAGAGCAACTACTAGGTCAAGGGGCAACAATGGAGCAATAACCCATTGTCACCTCAGCTATGGCTCCTTGCTCTTTACGAACTTTCATTGATGGGAGGAGACCCGATATAAGAGGGATCACAAGAATGAATAGGTCAATGATGGGATGAAGAGTGATTCCTAAAGACTATTCACAAGAAAAGCTCAAGTAATTGGCTTGCTTGCTTTGAAAGCAAGGTGATTGGCTGTCTAAGAAGGGTTATGAGAATACCTAGACCTAGGGTTGGAGGATATGCCTTGACAAGGGGCTTCCTAGGCTTAAGGATCCTTGTGAAGAAATGGATTCTATGTAATCCTTGTAGAATTTGAGTTGTAGAGTTGTGGGACCACAAAGGACCCAAGTGGACCATGAGTAGGTCAAGGGTATGAAATTGATCAACCAAGGAGGGATTTGAGCTAATTAGGGAAAATAATAGGTTTAAACTTTAAACAACAAGTTTTCTTTTGAGATTTGAATGCAATGATCCAAGTTAGGACACTAACCCACATCAACCTAGGGCAAAAAGGTCTTATGACTAGGGCTTGCTATATCTTGGGATTCCTCTGTTGGATTTGCTTGAAATTTGGAGGACCCCTTGAGAACACCCCAACATAGTGGTGGACCAATTTTGAAGGTATTTGGATGGCTACAAAAGATTTTACTTGATGCCCTAGGTGACGCTCTAGGGTTAGGCCTAAAATTTAGAAAAGTGAAGAAAGAGAGGTAAATTTGACCACCAAGAGGATTCGACAATTAGTTCCTTGCTTAGGGGGCTTAATGGAGTCAAGATACACCTAGATCAAGGAATTTCGTTAGCTAAGGAGCCCTATTTTACCTTCGTTGGCCTACTCAAGGGCAACAACTAGGTAATTAAAGATTTATACTTAAATTTGCCAAAGAGATGAAGATTCGAGATCTTTCAACCTAAGAGGTGCCTCTAGGAACATTCACCCAATCCCTCAAGAGCAACACATGCATTAAATCACTTATTGAAAGGTCCCAAAAGAATTTCACATTACATTGACCCATACAAGAATAATGATAACAATATACATGCATTTAACAAGTAAGATAACAAGAATAGCATTAAAAGTTTACTTACATGAGAGAAAGAGTATATCCATTCATCAACTTTGCATTAGAAAGAAGCTCCAAAGACAATAGCGAAAATTTAAACATCATAGTTCATCCAGAAACTCCAAAAAGTTTACCCCAACAAAAGTGCGAAAATCTCTCAAGAGATACTAATTCAATCCAAGTGATGATGAGAGGTTAGAATGAACCTCTCTCATATTTATACAACTCTAAAGGGGATCCAATTTGCCTAATTGGCCTAACTTAGCTCCAAATAATAAAGTAATACATAACAATGACATGACTTGATGACAAGCCCACCAAGATAGCTCAATGGTAGAAAGAATATCCTCTCAAGAGGGAAAAATAATGAATACGATGAGTCGTTGGGCCATTGATGAGGCCTAATGGAGTTTAAATGTGCCAAGTTGGGTGAAAAGGGCCAAACATAACAGACAATGGGTTGGCTCCTTTTTCCAAGCAAGTGATATGTGGTGCTCCCAAATGGGTGTGGGGGCACAATGACATCCTGATGGGTCTCCAGGTGGATCGATACTGCCTGTCAACCATTTGTAAGGGCTAGGATGATGACATAAGCCCTCACTTTGTCTTCTGCAGTGAGATGCACCCTCATCTGGAACTTGGAACTTCTGCCAAGTGTGTGGTACAAGTGCGGAATCGGATGGGCATGGTGGTCTAGGTATATCATCCTCATCCAAAAGGTGGAACATGAGAAATCTCTGAATGGTGCTGGGGATCCATGAAGTACTCTCTACTATGGTGGAGGCCCATGGCTCTCAACGCTCACCCTAGAAGTGCCAATGTGGCCCTTTATAGGGCTTGGACCCCGTACAGGGAGAACAAACCCCAAAATGGAGACCCACTTGCAATCTTGCATAAGATTCAATGCATCCCCTTGCCCTCCAATACAACAAATCATTAGAGTAATCAAGTAAAAGAGCTTATAAATCATGGAATCAAGTGGGCAATTCATGGTGGCATACCCTGCCATAGTGGGCTTTGGCATGTACAGGTGTCTCCAAGCTCAATAAGGGGGGTTAACCAAGGACCCTATTAGATGGTTTGAGCCTTTAATGAGGATGACATGTCCATGGTACAACTATCGATGGGTAGGTGGCATGTGATATAGTGATGAGACAAAGTGGGGATTAGGGGAAGGCTCCAAGCCACATGTCATGGTACAAGGATAGCTATAATAAGTGAAACCCACACTTGGGTATATGAGTGTAGGAGGGAGCGAATCATGGTACATGAGTTACCCTGATCTTTGTTTTTCCACCCTTCTTCATATGCCTTTTACTTTTGATTGATTTTTCTTCATAAATGCTTCGGGGTTCCAGGGGATGAGAGCATGATGTGTAGAATATAGCAGTAGATACCCCCTTTTAAGGTGGGGCAACTCATTGCCCACTAGGGGTTGGGACAATCATGGGTTCCTTAATGTGGAGGGGGCTCATCTAGGGCCCATAAGAAGTAGGGTGATGGCCATGAATGAGGGGTAGAGCTCGTGTTTGGCTTTTGTCCACATGCTAAATTTGTATGTCCCGACCATCTTTTGCATTTTGTGGTACATTTCCTGTTGTAAGTGGCCAAATTATGCTTTTTCCTTTCTTTTTAGTTGCATAAACCTCTAGGTATCATTTCGGGTCTGACCTAAAGTGTGGACAAGGGGAGGGGGAGGCTAACCCTATGAAGACCCAAATGGAAAAAGTGATGAATGTGGTTAAAATGAGCAGAGGGGAGTAATGTATATGGTGTCAGGAAGCGGGACCACGCAACCAAAACTGATATTTCTCATGTAGTGCCAACCCTAAAGCTAATGGGTAGTAAAGGAGATCCCATGGGACTAGGATACAAGACTAACTACTAAATCGGGCAAAGGAGACAAGAGTACAAACCTAGCCCACTCTTTCCACCGAATCCCCCCAGCAATCCATGCCCACAAGTGTCCATTATAAGTAAACAAAACCAAACCACTGAAAGGTCATACCTTTGGGGTCGGGAGGCCTACTTTCAAACATGCGATCAAAATAGATGGGCGAGGGACCACAACGCTGGCTCAGGTGGTGGACAAAATGACACATCGAGCTGTCTGGTTGCTGCAAGGAGTCTCTGGCTGAGGACTATCTTGGAGATTTTTTTCTCTCCTAGTGATATCACCCATAAAGTGGTGGGTAACATGGCCTTCAAGGTCTGTTCTTATGCATCCTTTATAAGGTCTATTAGGAGATCATTGTATCTTGCTTGAGCAACTCTATGATGAGGGTTTATGTGCCCTAATCTTCTGTGATTGGACAATGATGTATGACAATGATACTTATTCTTCTGACAATGTTGTATGGTAGCGATACTTATGATCGTGATGTATGGCTGTAATACTTGTTCCTATGATTGTAATGTATGGCAGTGATACCTATGATAGTAATACTTGAAAGTGATATGACCGTGACACATAACAATGATATGTACTCCTATGGCAGTAACATATATGCTACTTGAGACAGAGATATATGCTATTAGCCTATTTGTGACAGTGATATGGATGTAGCCCATGTGGTTTCATCTGTTGATCAATAGGAGACCTATCAGAGGTCTTGTGGAGGGCTTGTTAATGCCTCCTTGATAGGCTTGTATGATGCCATCTTATGAGGATCTTGTATGATCCAAGGTTGGCCCTAGGAGGCCTAATGCATTTGATGTTGAAAGACTTGTGTCATTATTATTGTACTATATATCTCACGCTGAACTTTGAAAGATCTCTCCATAAAAAGAAAATTTAATTGGGTTTCCCCGTCAGGGGTTTTTCCCTGGTCTCTAACCAAAATCTTGGTGTTTCTATTATGTTTGCTTTTCTTCTAATGTTCCTTTCTATGTGTTGTATTGTTAATGTTAATGTTCTCTCACATAATTTCTTATGATGATATGGGGTGAATGTATTGTGAAAATGTTTTAAAAATGCAATTGTCTACAACAGAGAACTATCTAGATCTTAGAACTTTAACAAACCTTTCCTTTGTCATATTTCCACTTTAGTGTGTGAACACATGACATTGATTTGGGAATCGGGATATCTCATTTGCTAATTAATTAAGCCTTAACCTTAGGATGAGAGATACATTATTGGCCTATTAAAGCTCATATGCTATAATATTATTTTGGGGCCTCTTTCCCTAAGTTTTGTTTTAATTCATCACTAGGGAATGCATCTTTATGTCTGTTTTTTTTGCAAATTCGTTGGGCATAATATTAGCTTTGTTCACATGTGCCAACCTACTTTTTGACCATGTCACATCTTTATCCTCTAACACACATATTGAGGAGGTTGTTAAGTCTTGCAGGTTGACTAAGGGGTTAGTTATGTATGTGACTCAAGCTTTTTGACCACGTCACTTCATGCATTATCCCCTTCAATCATCTGTTAAAATCTGAAAGTTTCTATGTAGAAACTTAAAAATTATTTGTAGAATCTTGAAAGTTCTACTCATAAAACTGAATGTACTTTGTCGAAAGCTGAATATACTTTGTAGAAAACTGAATGTACTTTGTAAAAAGCTGAATGTACTTTGCAGAAAACGGATTGTTCTATGCTAGGACTTGAAAGTACTTTGCAGAAAACTAAATGTTCTATGTTGTTACAATTACTTAGAATGCAGATTTCTTTTCAAAACTTTTCAGATCAACAATGGTAGATATAACATAAACTGAAGGATCATATGAAGACAACCAACCACAAATATGAGACAATGAGATTCAGGTCCAATGACAAGGGAAAAACCCCTCAAGGGCGAAAACCCAAGTGATTCTTCTTCCCTTAGATTTCTTCAATTGTTTTGTAGAGTATAGATAGAGAGAGAATGAGAATGAATGAAGTCACCAATGTCTGATCAACTTGTAGTTGCAGTAATCTTGCTCTTTGTTTGAAAATCTCCTCCTTCTCTTGATCAAATCCTTGTCCTTCACACTTGCTTTAGCTCTTCACTTGATCTTGCTCTTAACTTGCTCTCACACTTCTCTTGCACACACTCAACTCTTGCTCTCTTTCTTCACAATGAACATACTACACTCAACTCTCACTTGCTTTTGCTTAAATAGATAAGAAAGGAGAGGAGTTACAAAATGAATTCATGCCTTGAGCCAACAATAGGAGAATCAAATTCCATGAGGGAGGAGTTACTTGAGGAGAAGTGTAACTCATCCCAAGAATAAAGAGAGAGGTACACTTGTCTTTTGGAGTTACAATTTGAATTAGGGAGAGAGAGTTACACTTAGACATGAGAGAATATTTGGTGAGAGTTACAAGTCGAATTGAGTGAGGGAGTTACAAGTGCATTTAATGAGGAGTTACACTTTTGCCATACATTGAATTAGTGAGGGAGAGTTACATTCTATTAAGTGTGGGATTGTTGTTTTATTCCAAGAGAGGTTCGATTTACCAAGTAAGAGATTCTCAATTTAATTGAGTTATTCCATGAAACTATTGAGAATTCTTTTTTTTTATTAATCCATTAAAGGTGAATGACTTTAGACTATTTTATAAAAATAGTATCATAATAATAATACTAGTAAGGGTAAAATAATAATTCTTGACTTGTATAATCATGATTGATTTGATTTTCCCCCGATCGGGGTGGCAAACGTGGCAAGATGGGAAGGCAATAAAAGGACAAGAGGAGGCCATTATGAGCCACCTCGCATTAAGAGATCACGACAGGTGGTCAGCATGTTAGGTAGACTGGGCATCATTTCAAATAGTAGTAGGAAGGATAATTTGAAGCTCAGAGGTGGTGGAGGCGACGACGGAACGATGATGGGACAAGGACCAGCTCGCACAAGGGCAAGCCGAGGAGGAGTGGGCTATTATGGCGAGTGCAGGCGTCAGAGAAAGACGGTGCAATAGCATAAGAGAGGGAGGCAGGTAAGAGGGAGTGGATACGGGTGGAGGTAAGGGCAAGCATTCAGTGAACGCCCTCGAGGTGAGCGGAGGCAAGGGCGAAAAGGTGGCAACCGGAGCAGGAGAATTCGCAGAGAGTAAGCAGCAGCGGGGACGACCTCCTGGGTTAAGGAAATTCTAGAGTAAGAGAACAGAGGGTGGAATGAAGAGGACTGAAACGTTCGAGAGCAGGGGAGGAGGACCTTCGCAAACTGAGGAAATTAAGGCGGAACACCTGGAAAAAGAGGAACAGTCTCAGGCAAAAATGGAGGAGATATATGACTTGGAAAGGGACAGTCGACCGCAGATAAGGAAAAGTGAAGGAGGGAAAGGGAGAACTGTGGAGGATACTTGTTCAGCGAAGGTTGACATCAGAGATAAGAATAACAGAGGTAGAGAAGAGGATGAATGCATGGGATCACCCTCTAGTGTTATTGGACAGGGAAGCAGGGTAAAGGAATGTAATGCAGGTGGTGCAGCACGAGGAAGGGGTCACAGAGGGAGAGGACGACGCCGTCAAGCGGGTAATCAGGAACATGGACGCCCCCAATCGGCAAGAAACAAATGTGGCAGGAGAACGATGAAGCGCCAGGTGCAGTATGCAGAGAGGGCATATAGTAAGGACACGCACGCCGATATCAGGAGGATAATTCAGCATTTGGAGGAGGAGACGATCCAGGAGCAATCAGAATCTGAAATAGAGGACTGGGAATATCTGTTGCCAGACCTCGAAACACCAAAGGACGTATGTCCCTGTACAAATAGGCCCTCCATGTGTATTGGGTAATGAAGCGACTGTTAGCAAAATCCATGGAACAGGTGGCAATGGAGATGGCAGAACTAGCCCAAGGCATTCCAAATCTAAAGAAGGAGTTGAATAACCTTCAACCTTATGATGCAGGATGGCAAGCTTGACGAGATACAACAGTAGCTAGAGAAGCTTACTCAGGAAGCAAAAGAGGAGAAGCACCAGCCGAGCACAATGGAAGAATGATCTCTTAAGATATGTTTATTATCTCCCTAGTTAGGAAGCTGGAAAGCATGCTACCCTTTGTTATAGTTGATAATGCAGTTAGCAAACAATGTTAGTTTCTTTGAATGGATAGTTTATATAGCATGGATAAATCGACTAAGTAAATTTTGTTTTTGGATGGCTATTAAAAATTTCAGATGGCCAACAGACCCGGTTTCCCTTCGGGGTGGGTTGAGGCCATCATATGTATGTACATGCTTTAAATCGTTCTAATATAAATGGTTCCATCTTAGCCCACAAAAAAAAAATGATTGATTTGATTTTAAAGCAGATTCCATTTGTCGAGATCATCCTTGATCATTTAGACATGAATTTCTATTTTTGGAAAGTCACTTCCAAATTGAAACGTGACTTACTATTTCCGGAAAGTCATATTAGAATTGTTAGAAATTTTATTTTATTTTAGGTGGTTCAAACTGAACTAAAAGATATGATTTCTTCTAGGAGAAATTCATTGCCGAGCTGCCAAATTTTAACATCATCTACTCATCCATCCTTCCATTCACACTCATTTATTCATTCCTTAGCACAATTATCTAGTGAATTAGGTGGTGTGCTCTTCTAAGGGGTCCACTTGCATCTTTGAATGAGCTTGTTCACACTTTGTGAAATTAAAATGACTAGTAACTAATTTGTCCACTTCTTGAAGGTCTACTTGCACATTTGTTGAGGAGACACGGTGCACAATTTTCTTGGGTGCACCTATCCTGGGCACTCTCATCATTATTGCATGGATATTTAAATTGCAAGAGGCACTATTTTAACAATCTTGGAGAGATCCCTCATCTCTTTGATTGGGAATTTGTATGGAGGTTGTTATGGAAGATTCCTTAGAGGACTACATTGGATCTTTGTGGGCCACACATGTGCTACTTATGCATGCATTTACTTGGTATTCATTCTATTTTTGGAGCTACTTGGAGGGTGCACATCTATTTTGAAGATTATTTTATTTGTGGGGGTCTTATATCCAAGAAAGATAACTACCTTAGTACATTCTCTTAGGATGCAGCTTCCTGTTGGAGTATTTTATTGTTTTACTTAGACAAAGAGGTTGTTGAGGCACTCCTTCTTAGGGTGCACCTCTTCATGAGCTTATTTTGTATTATTATATGGTCAAAGGGGTTACTTTGGAGAACACCCTCATCATGAGACTTGTACACTTGGCATTCATTTACTTATTTTGGAGAGTGCCCTCCCTCATGGACTTGGCATTTATATTATATGAGGTGGCTATGGTTTAGATTTCTCAAGGAGAACTTTTCACATGAAGAGGACAAGTGGCCCTTTGCATGGACCTTGTATGAGTTTATCTTGAGGTGGTTATAGTTTATATTTCTTAAGGAGCACTGTGCACATGAAGAGGACAAGTGGCACTTTGCATGCACCTTGCAGGGGCTTGGAGATTGAGAAAAATAACATGTGGCATCACATTTATTCAACATCATTCTTTTAGTATTTTGTATGGGCATTTTGGTTTTGGAGAGCCCAGTTATGCATTATGGTACTATTTTCTAATATTTTCCCTAGAGAATAAAATGGACATAAAAAGGAAAATACTATTTTATTGTAAAAGGAGTTGAGCTCAAGCCCAGTGTTGTTAAAATCACGATATTATTGTCTAATCGCGATATTTTCAACAAAAAGATAAAATCGCGCTTAGTACTCGGAATTTTTTTTTTGCCTGATTTTTTCGAAAAAATCGTGGAAAAAATAATTTTTTTTTTTTTTCTTAGGAGGAGGTGACCCAAGCTACCCTTGTCACATGTAGAGGACGTGGTCTACCTCTTGTAGCTCCTAGTTCTTCAGCTTCTAGAGGACTGCAGACTCCATAGTCTACTTCGGTCTGCCAACTCCATCGACATCTACATCTAGAGGGGCAAAGGAAATCAATAGTTTTAGACTTTAGTTATTTGGTTCATTTCATTGTATATGACATTATGATTCATGATATGAGATACATTATTTTATTTTTTGTTGATATTTTGAGGTTGAATTGGGACTCAGGAGTTAGGACTTACTATTTCGGACATGATTCACTGTTATGTGTGATTTTAGCACTAGAAATGATATTAAACATCTTATATGTTAGTTCTTTTATCATATTTATGTATCAATGTATTTATTTTACGTTGTAGTTGGTTTAGATATTAAAAAAATTGAAAAAAAATGAATATTTTTGTACCAAATGATATTTTCCCAATTATTACGATTTTTTCCGATTTTTTCCTCGCGCCGATATTATCCTGATAACGATTAGTGCAACATTGCTCAAGCCTATATAACGATTTTTTTTCTTCCTCTTTTTCATGTTGGATTTGGGGCTAGCCGCTAAACCCCTTGGAAGTAAACACTTGTTGGATGTCACTGTAGGATCAATGTAGTGCTTTAGTGAATGAGAATATCTTCTAAAAATTAATGTCATCTTCGCTTGTTGAAGTTATTGTGACATATGCTTGTTGTGTAATGACTTAGGTATTTCCTTTCCTTTTTATATTATGCTATCAATGAAATATTATTTATGAAGACATGTTTCTCTACTCTTGGATGCATACACGTATTATTTTGGAGAATCATAATCTCAACAAGTATTGGATTTTATCAACTCTAGTAATATCCTTAGTTATCTTTCCACAATTTGGAACACCAAGGAGATGGATTGTTGTAGCTTGTACTTTTCAACTTTAATAATATTTTCTTGTCATTTAAATAATCTCCCATTAAGCCTTGATGTGACCCATTTGCCCAATGAGGAGACACTAGTCTCTGGTCCATTCATCCATTCAATTTCCTTAACATGTAAACTATGTTGTTGGAATTAACTCTTCTTTTCACCTTGTAATTAATTGCCTAAAATTCTGGCAATCCTATTCTAGGGAAGGCCCCCTTGTGTTGGAGGAGACTCGGCCTAAAATGTGAAGATGGTTGGTAAGGTGGTGTTGGTAATCCCTCTTAGTTCCTGCAAGGTCTCACTCGAGCTTTAGGACTTTATCTCAAAAATTAAGGGTTTGAGAGGTAACAAGGCCAATACACATATCTTTATAAGTTAGCCATTATTTTCCGAACACCAAAATGCTCTACAACTTTGGATGTGTAAACCTTTATGATAAGTTGTAATTTTTGTCCTTTGGAAACATAAAGCTTATCCAACTTGTGAAACATTGTCGTGAGGTATTTCTTCCTATTGCTAGGTGATTGATTCCACATATTTGCCCAAGATCTGCACATAAAAATGATAGATTGTTCATACTTTCTCCTAGATCTCGTCTCTAAGATTATTTGACACACAAGGAAAGAACAAACAATGATAATAACATACCTTAGGTTTGAAGTCTAGTGATGACTGTGCTTGATGTTGTTGTAGAAGATCTTGCTCCAACTCCTAGAGATGTCACCTTCACATCAAGCACCCGTATCCTGCATAGAAGACAACAAGAGAAAGCCAATCTACTCTCCTAACAAAGATTCGCTAGAGATATACACTAGATCTATTCCACATCATTCAAGCTAATGCGTATCCAGTCATATTCATACATTGAACAATAGAAATAGGGGGAAACTATGAAATCTATATTGATATAAGAAGTATCAACATATAGATGTACCTTGAATGTATGAAGACCTTTTGTGGGTCCATGGCTCTGGCTCCTCCTTGGCTGATGTTCACAAGTAAGGGTACCATATGATGGCAAGAAGATTATTTTGAGAATTTTAGCAACATTTAGCTACATTCATTTCTCTCTATTTGTTTTCCTTTAGGAATGGCTTCATTATATAGATTTGGTGAGGAGAAGAAAGGATAAATCTAGACCCTTAGGTCCTTATGAATTTAGAGTCTAAAACAAATTCCTAGACAAGACATCTCAATCCTTCTTGAATTGATCTCCTCGTTAATGAGAAAATCTGGAATCTTGACAGTGTCATTGCCCTTTGTTGAGGGACATAGGGCAATCATCGCTCTTTGCAAGGGAGCAAAAAGCGATGCATCGCTCATTGCTAGTGTAGCAAGAGTGATGAAGCCTAGAATATGGGTTTCCTAAGGTGTATATTCGGTGTTTCAACCAAACAACAAGGTTTCTCAACTAAACTCAAGTGTGACAAATAAGGTTGTAACATGTGCCCCCTAAAATGTGAGTTCAAAAGAGAAACTGATGGCCAAAACACATTACAACACTGTAACTCTCATGGTGACACAAGGAAGGGTCCAAAGATCGAGGAAACAACTAGGACCTAGCAACACCCATGAACCAATCATATAAAACATCCATGAGGTAGGCATACCCATGCTTGAATAACAAAGCATAACTGCCAGCACAATACACTGCAGATCCATGGCATGAAATGCAAATACTTGGCCACAAAGGTATACATTGTGGATCCATGCTATCAATAAAGAGATCATAGCCACGAGCAAATACAATGTTGATCTATGTCATAGTATACACTAGGAAGATATTAGACACAAATAAGAGTGCCTTAAATACTCCATTAAAGCTCAGAAGGGATAACATGAATGAGTGAGATGCCCCCAAGCCCAAGGTCTTCATCCCACACTCAATGGTGTGAATCTACATCATGCGAGTATGTGATTTGATGTCGAGCATGGTAGAAACTGTTTGATTATTGATCTTCGAGGTATATCGTTAATAGACGTGAGTGGAGCCACCAATGATGAAAATGGACCCTAAAACACCTAATGTTGAAGAAGTGTGAATAGATGAGCTAATGTCGAATACTCACAAATTCAATTGATCAAGGGTCAATGATAGAATTCCATTGCCAATTGCAAGGATGTTGATGTTTGTTGCTCAAACATGTACTTTTGCATAGGTTTAAGTATTTAGGTGTGTAGAGGTCACCTGATGGACTCTTAACCTTAGCAATTACTTTAATTATTAAAGTAATTGGCTTTTATAAGATAAAGTGAGTTAATCTAGTAAAATGCAAATATTATTTGCATTAATGAATTAGATGAATCTCAACTGTTGATATCAAGTGTTGAGATCTAATCTCAACCATCAATCACTTTGGAGATTAGGGTTGTGGATTCAGTCAATAACTCAAGCTTAGAAAAAAGAAGCTAGGCTAAGGGAGAAGACACATTTTGAGCATAAGATATAGTGAGAGTGAGATCTCAGTGATTGGGTGGAGAAGTACTTCCATTCAAGTGTGCAAGGTTCGAGGAATGGTGCAAGGGGCAACAGGAGAGACAAATCGAGATCAACCAACAAGATCGAAGGACTGCTTTGCCCTTTCCCATAAACATACATAAACATACATTCAACATATAGAATTTTGGAAATGAAATTTTCAGATTAAAACACATGGGACTGTCAACACATGTTGAAAATAAATATGGACATAACCAGACCAGCAACACACATAAAAATACATAGATTTATGGTCAACTTAGACCCAGGCAAAACCCCTTCAGTCTTCTCCTGGGAAAACCTGTTAGAGAGCTCAAATTTATTTATCTTTCAAGTTCAGGAAAAATACATTTGTAGACAAAACAAAATAGCAAAATACAACTTATCTCTTTAGCCCAAAACTCCTTGAAAACCATGCCCAATTTTCCTTGATCGTGCCCACTTGAAGCTGAAAATATGTACTGTACAGACTGTCCTGTACGGATTTCCATACCGCTATACAGACTGTATGGATTTTTTTTCAAAAACTTCTCTTGAACCGCGTGCAACTCACAACATTCAATGATGTTCGTATTGTACCTTTTACTGTCTTCTAAACCTTGATTCCATGCCCAGCTTTGCCCAAAAATCACTCCTTCAACTTGCTGTACAAATTTCTCGTTCAGAACTTTTCTCCAACTCTCAGTGTCCTTTCTCCAATCTGCTCATGAAGAATGAATGTAGTCTCTCTTTTCTTTCCCCCTTTTGTTTCCCTAAATGATTTTTGGGAAACCCTAAGATCTAATGGCTCAGATTCATTTAGATCAAGGGATGAGAATAAATGTGCATTTAATTCTCACTTTCTATTTTTTAACTCACCCATTAAATAAAGTACCCACATTGTACTTTGTGTCTAAAGTCACTTTTCACTTTATAATTTAACATTGATTTTACCACTTATAAAGTCACTTTCACTTTATAAAGGCACACTTAGAAAAAGAATTACTTTGGACACTTTTCCCTAGGTAGAGACTAACCCATGGGAAACCACTTGTCCTAGATACATTAAAAATCAACACTCCCTCTTACCGAGGAAAGTGTTTCTCACCACACCCATTTTGTCCCTGAAATGGACATGCTTGCCTCTTAGCAAGGACTTCGTGAGAACATCGGCCACTTGCTCATTTCTTGATATATACTCCAGCGTCATTGCCCCCTTCTAAACATAGTCCCTGATGTCAATGTGTTTTGACCTATCATGAAACACTGGATTCTCCATGAGTTTAATGCAACTCTGATTATCACAGTGAATAACCGTTAGTCTCAAGTCCTGATCAAATAGGTCGTACAAAAACTTGCGAAGCCAAATGGCCTCACAACTAGCCTTGTTAGCAGCCATATACTTAGCCTCAGAAGAGCTCCAATCAGCTGACTTTTGCTTTCGACTGAACCACGACACAACTGCTGAACCCAATCCGAAGCAACGCCCTGAAGTGCTTTTCCTGTCAGAAGCACAACCTGCCCAATCTAAATCTGTGTAACCTGCCAGCCTCACTCCATCTCCTCGCCTATAGTCCAGACCATAATCAATAGTGCCCTACATGTAGCGAAGAATGTGCTTTGCAGCTACCCAGTGCACCTTCCTGGGCTCAACCATGAACTGGCTAAGTGTGTTCACTGCAAAGCATATATCTGGCCTAGTGTTGACCAGATACATCAAGGACCCAATAAGCTGCCTATACAATGTGGGATCAACCAAACTAGAATCTGAAGCATGAAGCTTCTTCTAGTTGGAGATCATAGGTGTAGACATGGGTCTACAGTCTGCCATGTGAAATCTGCTCAACACATCCACAACATACTGCCCCTTTCCTAGAAAGATATGCCCCTCCTCCTACCACACCTCAAGCCCCCAAAAGTAATGCATCAGCGTAATGTCCTTCATCTCGAACTCCATAGCAAGATCCTCCTTGCAACCACTAATCAGTCTCTTTGCCCCAGTAATGAACAAGTCATCAACATACAACACAAGAATGAGCGGATCATCCCCTACAACAATGTAGTATAGGTTTAGATCTGCGTCACTCTTTGTGAAACCCATCTGCTGCAAGTAAGTATCAATCCTCAAATACCAAGCTCTCGGAGCTTGCTTAAGTTCGTAGAGTGCTCGCCTCAACTGACATACATGGGTCTCCTGCCCAAGTACCTCAAAGCCCTTTGGTTTCTCAACATACACCTCCTCCTCTATAACTCCGTTCAGAAATGCAGTCTTCACATCCATCTGATGGATCTGCCAACCCATTTCTGCATCAATAGAAATAAAAGACCTAATAGAAGTGTACCGAGCTATAGGAGTGAAGGTCTCATCATAGTCAACTCCCTCTAGCTGTGAGAACCCTCTAGCCACAAACCTCGCCTTGAACTTCTCAATGCTACGATCCACAACATGCTTGATCTTGTAGAGCCACCTGGAAGTCACAACTGACTTGCCCTCAGGCCTAGGCACCACTTCCCAGATATTGTTCTTAATGATAGAGGCATACTCCTCCACCATAACCTCTCTCCATACCTCCTGGTTGGCAGCCTCCTCATAGCTAGTAAGCTTAGAGTCAACAATGCTGGTAGCCTTGGCTACATAACTGCAAAACTGCTCAAATGGCACACTCTCCCTGTTCACCCTCTTCGAAGGACTAATAGACTCCGCTTCCTTCAAGGTGTCTTGAAGCCACTTGGGCCTCCTCTTCCCTAAAGAAGCTTCCCCATAGGGAACCTCATCCTTTGTACCCCAGTCTGGTGAACTTGAAGGTCTGCCAACTGACCCTGTTGTGCTTGTATCAACACCTTTCCTCGAAGAACCTGTACTGGCACCTATGCCTGTGTTAGCTGAAGTGCCATGTGAAATCTGTACCAGTGGACTCCCTAATGAAGTGCTTGGTGAACTCGCCACTAGTTCCCCAGATGTCATTGACATTGAAGTACCTCCTGTACCAGTGAATCTAGAACCCTGAGGTCCTGTTCCTGTACCTGACCTCCTTGCCGAGGAGAAGTTTGTGACCTTCTCTCATCATACTCTCGTGATATTCGATAAGCCCTCTCCTCATCGAAATTCACATCCCTCCTAATCACACCTCTCCGTTTAGAAGGAATGAAGATCCGATAGGCCTTTGAAGTCTCACTGTAACCCATAAAGATACCCTTCTCTTCCATGGGTTCTAGCTTCGTCCTCTGCTCCTTGGGGATATAAGAATATTTGAGACATCCAAAGATACAAAGATGTGCCACATGAGGCTTCTCTCTAGTGAAAGCCTCCTACAAGGTCATATTCCCTAATACTCTGTGAGGACTCCTGTTCTGAAGATAAATAGCAGTATTGCATGGCTCAACCCACAAAAACAAAGGCAACCCTTATCATGAATCATCACTCTAGCAGCCCCAAAAATAACTTTGTTCTTCCTTTTAGACACCCCATTTTGTTGGGGGTTGTAAGGAACCGTGAACTCTTTGCTAATGCCCGCCTTTGCACAAAAGTCAGAAAACCCACCATCGGTGTACTCACCACCATTGTCTGACCTCAAGACCTAAATCTTCCTACCTGTTTGCTTTTCCACAAGAGCTTTGAACTCTTTAAAGCGACTAAAGACCTCACCCTTGGTCTGCAGGAAATATATCCAAGTCCTCCTAGAGTAGTCATCAATGAATATAACATAATACTCATAACCACCCAAAGGCACATGAGACATACAACCACTAACATCAGTATGAATCAAGTCTAGTATACCTGTAGATCTGTTGTCACTCGCTGGGAATGGTAACTTGGTGTACTTGTCCAAAGCACACCCCTGCAGACCTCATAATGCTCGACACTAAAATAAGGAACTCCAATAGTGATCTCCCTCAGTACTCTCAAAGCTCCATGATGCATATGCACCATCCTCAGGCGCCATAACTCGCACAAGTCTCTACTGCTGGTGGTACTAGCGCGAGTGCTACTCACCAATGCTCTTGCCGACTGAAAACTGAACCTGTATGGTTTCCCGGAGTGAACTCCAATCACTTTGGCCGAAGTGATGGAAGCTCCCCCAGGAAGCATCAATGGCTGCCCTCCTGAGAAAGTGACACTGAAATCAAGTTTTGTTTCATCCCCAGAACATACAAAACATCCATGACCTTCAAAGGAGGAAAAGACTCCCTCTCAAAGGTCATAGTGCCCACACCAACAACTCTCACAGTGCAGTCATCTCCTAGTACAATCTCAATATCAAGTGCCCTCTCTACAAACTCTGAAAAGAACTCCCGTGCACTTGTCATATGGCGGGAAGCTGCACTGTCTATGTACCACACATCGGATGATGTACTCCTACTAGATGTAGAAGCAATAAATGCAAAGTCCTGGTCAAACTGTGAAGCAAACTGCTCCACCTCTGCTGAAGCTACAGTACCCTTCTTCCCCTTGTGCTTCCTCTTAGGACACATAGCAGCATAGTATCCAATCTTTTGACATGCCCAACATTTGACTTTGGACATATTCGTATCTTTCTTCTTCTTCTTCTGCTTTCCCTTAGCCCCATCTGATGAGGCCCCTTTCTTGGCCTTCCATTTGTTCTTCCCCCTGGCTGTCAAGGCTACATCCTCCTCATTTGCTATCTTCAGCCCACCACTGCCAGTCTTCCGTATCTCATGCTGCACACAATCATCCCAGAATCTGTCCCAATTGGGAAGATTCTCCCTAGAGGTAACAACATCTCCAAAGACCTCCCATGACTTAAGAAGTCCCGCTATAACTATCTTGACTAACTCTGTGGGTGCAACTATCTCACCAATAGCAGCCAAATCATCACGTACCTGTTTGACCCTCCCAAGATAATGAACTACGCTTTCAACCTTTGTCATCCTGATGTTTTTCAATTGTTTTTTGAGTACCATCTTCTTGCTCTCATCGGTACTCTAATAGAGAGTGGTTAGAGTTATCCACCTCTGATATGCATATGTGTTTCCTCTCACCTGAGGAACCACATGATCCTTCAGACAGTCCATCAAAATCCTTTTTGCCTTTGCATTATTTTTTGTGAATTCAGCGATTCATCTGCAACAATAGGAGTTACAACCACTTGCCGCACTATGTCCCAAACTGCTGCCTCCTCAAACATTGTCTGAATTTTGTCCTTCCAAACGACATAGTTGGATATCCCATCCAATCTGTCCTCTATCCTTAAGAACATGGCCATGACTGTTGTCCAAAATTTACAAAACCAAGAAAATGCAAAAAAGAACTTTCCAACACACTTTATTGTCCCAAAAGTTCATTCTGTGTGAAATTTCATCTTGCTGTCCCAAAATATGAGTTCGCTGTCCAAAAATTCAGTTTCTTGTCCAAACCACTGTTTTCTGTCCCAAACTACTGTCTGTTGTTCAAACTGCAATTTTCAGCCTATAGCTTTGATACCATGTTGAAATTTGATGACTAAAAAAAGTTTCCAACAATCCCAACCCAATTTTAGTTTCACCTTATCACTCCCATTCAGTGAAATGCCCTTTCCCATAAACATACATTCAACATATAGAATTCTGGAAATGAAATTTTCAGATTAAAACACATGGCATTGTAAACACATGCTGAAAATAAATATGGACATAACCAGACCAACAACACACATAAAAATACACACAGATTTTTTGTCAACTTAGACCCAGGCAAAACCCCTTGAATCTTCTCTGGGGAAAACTTGTTAGAGAGATCTTCAAATTTATTTATCTTTCAAATTCAGGAAAAATACATTGCAGACAAAACAAAACAACAAAATACAACTTATCTCTTCAGCCCAAAACTCCTTGAAAACTATGCCCACTTTGCCTCGATTTCTATGCCCACTTGAAGCTGAAAATATGTACTATACATATAAGACTGTACGGACTGTCCCTTATGGGTTTCCGTACTGCTATACGAACCTTTTTTTTTCATTTTTTTCGAAAACTTCTCTTGAACGAAGTGCAGCTCAGAACATTCAATGTTGTTCGTACTTTACCTTTTGTTGTTTTCTAAACCTTGATTTCCATGCCCAAATTTTCCCAGAAATCACTCCTTCAACTTGTTGCGACAAATTTTTCCTTCAGAATTTTTCTCTAGCTCTCAGTCTCCTTTCTCCAATCTACTCATGAAGAATGAATGTAGTCTCTGTTTTCTTTTCACCCTTTTGTTTCCTTAAATGACTTTTGGGCAACCTTAAGATCTAATGGCTCAGATTCATTTAGATCAAGGGATGAGAATAAATGTGCATTTAATTTTCATTTTCTATTTTTTAACTCACCCATTAAATAAAGTATCCACATTGTACTTTATGTCTAAAGTCACTTTTCACTTTATAATTTAACATTGACTTTACCACTTATAAAGTCACTTTCACTTTATAATGTCACACTTAGGAAAATAATTATTTTGGACGCTTTTCCCTAGGTAGAGACTAACCCATGGGAAACCACTTGTCCAAGGTACATTAAAAATCAACATTTTCCTGTACTATTGACCAAGTTTGACCAAGCTGTAACTAGCCACCAGATGCTCAGATCGAAAGATTCCATGCGGCATGGAATCTTTTCATCATTCTCTATAACATGAGAGTGGGTTGAATTTTTCACCACTTGGACCATTTTACATTGGGAATCATGAACTACCTCGAGAAATGTGAAAGTTGTCACAAGAGATTGCTATGATGTGAGAGCTATCATGAGTAATACTGCACCAAGGCCAAGGTCACCTACAGACGCTATAGACACTAATCATGGAATGACATAGGTGCACTTTGAAGTGGGTTGGATTGGCCCATACGCCAATGATAATCCCTGCAAATGCAAGTTCCCATAAAACCATGAATCCTCATGAGAAATCCACTAAGGTTCTCCAATTCAATTAGGGACAAAATTGCGTAGGTGAAGCTTTCAAGGAATGTGACATGGTCCGACTAGAACAAAATGGATATAGACTCAAATTGAGAAGACAAAGGTCTAGGAGACCTAATACATGGCCTCACATGGTTTTTATTGAGCTTTAACTTGTGACCTCGGGATTACAATGGTGGTGAATGATGCACTAAAAAATCGATGTACCACACTAACAGAGGGGCAACAAGACCCTTGGAATGCAATTTCTTTTTTAAAAAACAATAATTTATCAGTGGGGCGGCCTAATATTCAATCATAGGGTCCTACTAATGCTATGTAATTAATAGTAATGTTAAATTCTTGAAGTAAAATGATGTCACTTTTACTTAATTTTTTAAGATTACTATTAATTGTTTGGGATGTTTGAGTGATTCTAACCTCAGTGGATTTCATATGGAGAAAGTATAATTTTAGATCTTACTGAAAATCCTACAAACTTAATAGTTTTCAGGATTTCAGGATTGGGGGGATTTCAATGTTTCCATTGGAATCTGTCATGCATGAGCATATGGAACCAACATTTAATAAAGAACACCAAGCCTTGTATGTACCTCAATGTTAGTGGCACTGATTGTTGAACTCCTCTATCATGAGTCATGACCGTTGTAAAAATGTACCCATCACTCAAACAAAGTCTTTATTTGACATGTTAAGCTTTTTGTATATTATTTTAAGTTTTAATGCTTAGAGGGTGATGATGAGGATCCCAATATAAGCAATGATTTTGATGATATGTAGGTATTTGTTGTAGCATGTTTTTTTTGGATTCTAGAGGTTATCTAGAGCCTCATTGTTGATGTATTTTTGGTTTAAAGATTGATTGCACTTGCTGTAATTTGGTTATATGCACCCTTGCTATATATGAGAGAAAATTTGCATGTGTATAATGGTTTGGATTCATATGGATGTACATGAATATATATGTAGTTTTATACAATTTTGTATATATATGTATTTTTTGTTTGACGGGTTTTTTGGTTCGAAAATTTTCCCCCTTTTTTTTCATTTCTGGTTCGGTTCACATTTTTTGGCTTTACTAGTTTGACAAATAGTCTGGTTCTGATAACATTGAGCGGTATGACTTGACCCAAAATGTGACAACACTTATTTAAAGGAAAATTACGCACCCCATCGTATCACGAGGCAAAATAATAAAATTTATATTGTTATTAAGTGTTATTAGTTCATGGCATCATGCCTAGTGTTTACCATGTTCACGAAAAAATAAGAAGCTACAATGCCCTTTCTAATGATCAAACCCATACATGAGAACATAACACACCATATAAAGTACAACAAACTAAATCAAAGTACCATGACTATGAGCATGAAAGCATGATGTACCATTTGCAAGTGCATGTATCATTTGAGGTGTAAGAAAAAGAATTTGATATACCATGGTCGAAGCATTTGAAAGAACTGAGGATTGATGTGGAGTGAAATCATCATATATTTGAAGGAGAATTGGAAGAAAAAGTTTGAGTTGGAGGATATGAGCAAGAGAGTTCATGCGAGCAGCAACACCACCTCCCATGAGAGGGCAATTTTGAAAGTAGTTTCCCTTAGGAGCAACACGGTCAAATACCTTACTTTGGGACATTTTTTGGTAGTTTTGGAAATTGTAGATTAAGAAAAAGTGACCCAAGACAGCATGTATGAAATACTTTTTTCCTAGTCAACATTTGATCTTATTAGAAATTAGGGCAACTTTGTTTGATGGAAAATTTTCCAGATCTTTATGTTTTGGAAATTAGCAATTTTCACTAGATTTTCTAACGTTGGACAAAGTGTAAAAGATAACAAATTGCTGACTTGCACGTTGTACAAAAGTTACCTGGAGCAGTGAATGGCTAGTCTAAGAATTTTTGAGTGTTTGTAACCCCCCTTGAGTGTCAGAAGGGATATGTACCCCTTAGTTTTGATACTTTAAAGACCACTCTTCTCAAAAGTTCAAAGGACTGACAAATAAATTGGCTTCTACAATTCTGCAATCGCTGAATATTCCAAATCTGCAAATCTGAACTGTACCACCAAATCTGCAACCGCTGAACATTCCAGTTGTTTTAATCAAACATAAATTTTAGCCAGAGTGAATAACTACATTGGCAGAAAGCAATAACATGAATTGTGAAGATGGTTTTAAACTAAGCCAATCCTGGAACCTTATCATCAATCACCTTTATACCAAATATGTGCCCACCTAATCAAGTCCTCTCTTTATGTTAACTACCCCTTGGCCCTCCCCCCCGCCCGCCACTTCATTTCTTATTCCTTTATGTTGGCAGCTCTTTGGTTGTTTTCTTTTTCCTTGTCTTTGATTCTCCTCTCCTTTATCTCTCCTCCTTGCTCTTTCTCTTTTTTTTTTAATGTCATTTTGTGGTTCATCCCATTCTCTTTGTTTCTCCTTTTCACTCCTTTTTTGTTACCCTCCTCCCCTCACCAACTCTTTTAGTTGTCTTTATTTCCATCTTCTTTGCATTTCCTTTTAAATTTTCTTGTTTCTCTCTGATACTTTTTCCATTTTCTCTTTCCATTTACTTTTTCATCCCATTTCTTTTTTATTTTCTCTTCCTCTTTGTTCCCCAATTTTTTTGTTCTTATATATCTCTCTTCTTCCCTTATTTATTTTCTTGCATTTTATTTCCTACTTGTTTCACTTACTTTATTTCTTTTCCCCCATTCATTGCTTCCCTGTTTGAAACTTTCATTTCCCTTCCTAGTTCATTTTATCTCTATACCTTTTTTTGTGAAAATTTGAGAATCCCACCCGAATCTACTATTGCAGCGACTGATTAAACTTCTCCTATTTGTTAATTATTGAACCAAATTATTTACTGCTTCCTACAACAAATATTGAAGCTAATACCATTGCAGCCTTCACTTTATTAATTAATTTTCCCAAAACAAGAACATATTAATAGAGAAAGATACACACAAGTGACACAGTGTTTTTTGGACAAATGTCCTGGAAAAACCCAATGCGGGAAAACGAGTGCAACAGATCTGAGGGTTTTTATTATTATGCAGAAGTATTTTGAATACAACTCTGGATGCCCTCCTTGCAATCCAATCACAGAGAAAATCACTTGGCAAGAAAGACTAGTGAGATTACCTCACTCAACACTCCTGATCTCGGCTAATCTGTAACTGAACTGCAAGTTCCCCGGTTACATCTGCGTTGTCCTTGTGTGGTCCCTACGTCAGCCTCTAAGTCACTGTGTCAACCCAACTGAGAATCGATCTACCTTCAGGAGCCTTTTCTAGCCCTCCCGGCTTAGAAACGTCAGCTCCTTTAGCAAATTTGGACCTCTGCGCTGGAAGCTGCTACGCTGCTCCACGTGGGGCTTGCATGAGCCCTACCTGGCTCTACATCACCCTCTTTGCCCTCTGCGCTGCCTCCTCTATGTGTCTTTTTGCCTCTTTGCGAAGTATTCTTGGTTGCGGAGAAGATCCTCCAGCCAAAACTCTTTCTGCCCCTCTCTGCAACAACTCACTATCGAAATTATTTTGGTAGTTGCTCTGCTTTAGAAAATCAAACTTCTGAACTCTGTGTGTGACTTCCAAGTGACCCTCAAGCCTCCTTAAATAATCTTCTAGTTGACATTCAACAACCCAGATTAAAAGCTAATCAATGGCTAAGATCATTTCTGCTTGATCCTCGTCTTCTTCTAGAAGTTACACTCACAGTTTATATTAATACCCTTTAATTATTTTATTTTCCTAAGTTTAGACATAGGGTCCCTTAAAAAATAATTAATTATTTTAATAAAACTGTTTCTGGGTGAAATTTCCCAAAACGCTTTCTGGGTTCTTTGGAATACATGTGGCCAAGCCTCTTTGCAAAATTTGAGAATTAGAGCACATCTGATGCTACTAGAAATCAACACTCCCTCTTAGCGAGGAATGTAATCTAGTAATGCAACCTGCTAAAGTATCACTCTGTTTTATAACATCTCCCTCTGTGTTGCTGATGTTTGGCATGCTGTCCACCAACCACTGCGCAAATGTTGCATCTGTACTACTGCTGACCCTGCCACTATCAACACTGCATCCGTACTGCAATTCCCTCTGAAATTCTTCATCCGTGTTGCTGCTGGCACTACCATTGCATTGCAAACTGCTGCTGCTACTACATCAACAATGGAAAAACATCCCAAATTACTGAACTAACTGTGTTCAGTATGATACCATGTGAATGTTGGAGCCTGACTGCTGCTAGTCTCTGCGCTGGCCCTCTGAATCTTTTGCGTTGCTGCTGACTACCGCACTGTGCCATCTGCACTGCTACCAACTCTGCTTTGTGCTACTCAGTCTCTGCTGCTCCTAGCCATTGCAACTGTCTCTCCGATACTCGACACCATTCAACACTAGTCCATCCTGTTACTTCTGACTTGGGCTCCCATAGCAGGGAATTGATCCAAGAGGTGGGCTCCTCAAGGATCATGCCCATCTGTAGCTATTTCCAACTACAAATCCAAATCAACCCACCTCGGAAGATCCCTGATACAACGTAGACAACGCATGCCACATCTCCTTAGCAGTCCCTCTACTAGCAATGTGATAGACTACATGATCCTTCACTCTGTCGAGGATCATTCTCTTTGCCTTCACCATTTCTACCTTGTACTTTTTCAGCAGATTTGCATCTGCAAGTACAACCACCACGCTGTTGACATATGTCTTGAGGGCATGTTCATCTAGAAGGAATGGCATTCTTGCCTTCTCGATGACATAGTTGGATGCTTCGTCTAATCTATCCTAATCCCTCAAGCCACTAGTTGTCATCTCTGCCACGGAAATCTGTCGAACTGCTCCTCTCTACTTCTTACTGCTGCTGCTCAGCCAATAAGAGAACGAACTTCTCCACGGGAAGTCTATTGAGGAAAAGTTCCCTCACTGTGCTTCTCTTCTCTTCAGACGTCTTTCTGCTTAGCAAAATGGCTTGCAGAAAAACTGTGTCCCACCAACTCCTCCTCACGCTGAGGCTTCAGCGTTGCTCCCTTTGCCACAACAAGATTTCGATATGGAAGTCCTTCTCTCTGTCGACTCACTCAGAGAGAGACTACCTCGAAATTCTACCCTCCGGCTTGGATTGCGCAAACCCTATGGGGTTTCAAATTGCTGCCTCTTGTAGCTATTTCGATCTCCCTCTTCTGCTCAACACTGGGTTCTCTGGCACTGTTTTTCATGCTTCACCTACACTAGCTCTGATACCATGTGAAAATTCGAGAATCCCACCCAAATCTACTACTGCAGCAATTGATTAAACTTCTCTTATTTGTTAATTACTGAAACAAATTATTTACTTCTTCTATAACAAATATCGAAGCTAATACAACTGCAACCTTTACTTAATTAATTAATTTGCCTAAAACAAGAACATATTAATAGAGAAAGATACACACAAGTGACACAGTATTTTTTGGACAAATGTCCCTGGAAAAACTCAATGCGGGAAAACCGGTGAAGCATATCTGAGGGTTTTTATTATTATGCAAAAGTATTTTGAATACAACTTTGGATGCCCTCCTCCCTACAATCCAGTTATAGGGAAAATCACTTGGCAAGAAAGACTGGTGAGATTACCTCACTCAACACTGCTAATCTCGGCTAATCCGGTAGCTAAATTGCGAGTTCCCCGACTACTTCTGCGCTGTCCCTGTGTGGCCCCTACGTCAGCCTCTAAGTCACTGTGTCAACCCAACTAAGAATCGATCCGCCTTCAGGAGCCTTTTCTAGCCCTCCCGGCTCAGAAACGTCAGCTCCTTCAGCAAATTTGGACCTATGCATTAGAAGTTACTACACTGCTCTACGTGGGGCCTGCGTGAGCCCTTCTTGGCTCTGCGCCACCCTCTCTGCCCTCTGCGTTGCCTCCTCTGTGTGTCTTTCTACCTCTCTGCTGAGTATTCTTGGCTCCGGAGAAGATCCTCCAGCCAAAACTCTCTCTGCCCCTCTCTGCAACAACTCACTATCAAAATTATCTTGGTAGTTGCTCTGCTTTAGAAAATCAAACTTCTGAACTCTGTGTGTGTCTTCCAAGTGACCCTCAAGCTTCCCTAAATAATCTTCTCGTTGACATTCAACGACACAGATTAGAAGCTAATCACCGGCTAAGATCCTTTCTGCTTAATCCTCATCTTCTTCTAGAAGTTACACCCACAGTTTATATTAATACCCGTTAATTATTTTATTTTCATAAGTTTAGACTCAGGGTCCCTTTAAAAATAATTAATTGTTTTAATAAAACTGTTTATGGGTGAAATTTCCCAAAACGCTTTCTGAGTTCTTTGGAATACATGTGCCCAAGCCTCCCTACAAAATTTGAAACTTAGAGCACATCCAATGCTACCAGAAATCAACAAGTTTACCCTAAATTATAAGTTTCATTTCATCTTATATTTCATTTTCCTTCATATTTCGTTTATTCTCTTAAATTTCTCCTTGTTTGTTCAGATGGTAAATGGTTTCTTCTTATTCCTTTTCTCCTCTTATTTCGTTTATTCTCTTAAATATCTTCTTCTAGAAGTTACACCCACAATTTATATTTATATCCGTTAATTATTTTATTTTCATAAGTTTAGGCTTCGGGTCCCTTTAAAAAAATTAATTGTTTTAATAAAACTATTTATGGATGAAATTTCCCAAAACACTTTCTAAGTTCTTTGAAATACATGTGCCCAAGCCTCCCTGCAAAATTTGAAACTTAGAGCACATCCGATGCTACCAGAAATCAACATGTTTACCCTAAATTATAAGTTTCATTTCATCTTATATTTGATTTTCCTTCATATTTCGTTTATTCTCTTAAATATCTCCTTGTTTGTTTAGATGGTAATTGGTTTCTTCTTATTCCTTTTCTCCTCTTATTTCGTTTATTCTCTTAAATTTCTTCTTTTAGAAGTTACACCCACAGTTTATATCAATAACCGTTAATTATTTTATTTTCATAAGTTTAGACTTAGGGTCCCTTTAAAAATAATTAATTGTTTTATTAAAATTGTTTATGGGTGAAATTTCCCAAAACGCTTTCTGAGTTCTTTGAAATATAGGTGCCCAAGCCTCCCTGCAAAATTTGAAACTTGGAGCACATCAGATGCTACCAGAAATCAACATGTTTACCCTAAGTTATAAGTTTCATTTCATCTTAGATTTGATTTTCCTTCATATTTCGTTTATTCTCTTAAATATCTCCTTGTTTGTTCAGATGGTAATTGGTTTCTTCTTATTCCTTTTCTCTTTTTATTTTCTTTTTGTTTTGTATTTTCTTTTTCTTTCCATTATTCTTATTATTTACCTTTTTCTCTTTCTTTTTATTTTTATTTATCATTTTTTCTAATTCCTGTTCTCTCCTATATAGTCTCGTTTCCTTTATCTTCATCAGCTTTGTTCTCTATCTTTCTGCAATTTCCCTGAGGATGGGTGAGCTTGAATCGTCTGATTAAAACTCCAAAAAATATGATAAGATGAGCAAATGCGAAAACCCCTACTCTACAAATTGGCTTCTATCAAAGTCTTGGAAACACACATGTTGCACATTTTTAATCAATGGCAGGCCAGATATGTGTCAAAGCTGATTGATTAATGCATTGGTTTATTTCCCTCAAGGTATCATATGTCGCTGATTAATGCATTCGTATGCTTTGCCATATTGAGTATGTAAACAATTTCAATAACCTAGCATAATGGTAATGCCTTTCTTGAGTGTGAGCATTATGAAATTAATCATATTTGTAGTAGGTAATTTTAGAAAGAACTTGTCTTCTGTATTGAAGAACCTACACCCATTTAATTTTGATCAAGTGTGTTCCCTATATTTCTGTTCTGTGAATTGGCACTGAGAAAAATAGTTATGTTTTTGCATGGATCACAACTGATTGTTTGCTCCCTTGTTTTTTTTGGCCACGAGAGTTTGTATCAATTCTTGTATCTCCCTAGTCAATTATTAGGTTTTAAATTGGATTTAATTAATGGTATCATGTATGGCTGTTCATGCAGACGTGCTGTTGTGGAAGAATTAACTAGTTTAGGAGCTGCTGTTTATACATGTGCGCGTACAGAGAAGGATCTTAATGAATGTTTGACTCAGTGGAAGGAATCCGGGCTGCAGGTTGATGGTACAGTCTGTGATTTATCATCTCGTTCAGCACGAGAGGAGCTGATTGAAAAATGTTCTTCGTTTTGCAATGGGAAACTCAATATGTTGGTATGTATGTGAATAGTTGTTCACAGTTCGCTTTAAGAAGTTCTATCTCCAAGTGCCATGCTTTTCTTACTTCTTTCTTTCTAGCTATTAACTCCAAGATTACTTGCAATCTTTTTGGATTCTCTCAGGCTAATTGGTATTTGGTGGTTTGCACCCTGTTTGCAATGCAAGCAATGAAACATCTACAACATCACTCTAATTAACAAGCAAAATTGACATACATAAAGAAAACCATGAATGACAGTTTTACTCACAAACGTAGACAGCAATACAGATAGGATTGAGAAAGAGTGGTTCATACGTTTATTATTTGGTGATGGAATGTCTCGTTACATAGTGCAGAAGAGGAGTATGTTCAATAACTCCAAAATACCTAATCATTTAACTAATATATTAACTACTACATTAAATAAATCATTATTACATCACTTTATTATTAAAGACTTTATTATACTCCCAAGTCCTGATTGATATGCCTAGTTCTAATTATGATGCTTGTCTCTATTACCTTACCATTATAGTCATTCTAGAATAAAGTGGTGTCACCCCAAGGACTTGACACTTTAATCCAAAACCCCTGTACACACTATAGTCCAGCCAAACAAATGAAAAGGGGAAATCAGCTTCACTTTTTGAGCTTGACGTGCTTAATGCATGTGTTAGAAGCAGTGTTGCAAAAGTTGGACTTTGGAATAAATCGGCAAGGGTCCTGAAATTGAAAAAATCATAAAAGTCGGTGGAAAATTGAAAAAGTTTGCAAAAACTTGGCAAATTAAGAAAGTGCAAAAATATTCATTTTTTCCCCATTTTTTTAGCATCTAAAGTTCCACAACAGCATTGCCACATAAATATGAAAAGAAAACTAATATATGAGATGTATAAGAAGTCTATAATATATTAACTACTACATTAAATAAATCATTATTACATCACTTTATTATGAAGACTTTATTATACTCCTAAATCCTGATTGATATGTCTAGTTCTAATTATGGTGCTTGTCTCCATTACCTTACCATTATAGTCATTCTAGAATAAAGTGGTGTCATCCCAAGGACTTGCCACGTTAATCCAAAACCCCTGTACACACTATAGTCCAGCTAAACAAATGAAAAGGGGAAATCAGCTTCACTTTTTGAGCTTGACGTGCTTAATGCATGTGTTAGAAGCAGCGTTGCAAAAATTGGACTATGGAATAAATTGGCAAGGGTCCTAAAATTGAAAAAATTGTATAAGTTGGGGGGAAATCGAAAAAGTTTGCAAAAACTTGGCAAAATTTAGAAAGTACAAAAATATTCATTTTTTTTCCCATTTTTTAGCATCTAAAGTTCCACAACAGCATTGCCACATAAATATGAAAAGAAAACTAATATATAAGATGTATAAGAAGTCTAGTGCTACATCACATATCAACAATTAATCAAGTCCTTAATCTTGAGTCCTGACTCAACCTCAGGAGTCAAAATATCAAAGAAAAATATAATAAATGTATCTCATCATGATGAGTCATCTAATTGTCATAAACTAATGAGTCACTGAGTTCCTTTGTTGATCAGTGGTTGTCATTGATGTCAACCCAAGTAGCACCAAGGGCTACCCCGATCTTGCATGGGCATTTTGACTTGACAACTTACTCTATTTCAAGTCAAGGATCTTCTAGATGGATTCTACTTGTCGAGATTTTTCCGTTGATATATGGCACGCCAAGTAATTCTTCACGGTTTGAAAGATATTCATGTTTGAAGTTAGTAACCCTAGTTAGTGGGCTAAAACCCTATGTGGTTGTGGCATGGCATTCATAATTGGTTGTCGTCATTGAATAGTCAATAATCAATAATAAAAAAATTGCTTCTAAAATCCCTCCAACGTTCACTTGTTGAGGACCCTCTCAACTCAAGACATTCATATAAATAATGACCCTCATATCCTCTTTTAGTAGGGATTTTGTGGCTTCAAACAGGTCATCGTGGCATTTTCGCTATAACTTTTTTTATGTGAAGCTTCAGAAGCTAAAATTAAAACCCATTTGAGCTGAAATCTTGATGAACCTTGTGACCGAATTTTAGATCTTGGTCCACTATATTTTCGGAGATATGATCTGAGGAAGTTAGGGTTTTTGCAGTCTCCCGAATTCCATGTCAAACATGTGACGATGGGAAAATTGTCATAACTTTCTCTCTGAGCATTGGATTCAAATTTCATAAATAGTCACAGAAAGAGGACAGACTGTAGTTTGTTGATTAGCATTTTTAGGGCCAAAGGTCGCAACAGTGGCATGTGGCACTTCGTACAAGTTCGGTCTACTGAACCAGTCTATAATCAGGTCATCGTGGGAGATTGAGCATAACTCTTTCTTGAAGAATCCAATTTTGATCAAACCTGTGGGGTTGGAAAGAGGACTCAAAGGGCTACCACAGGACGAAATTTCAGACCTTGGAGATCTAAAATTACATAGATACAACAGATTCAATATCAAGCTCCTAGAAGGCAAGAAAAAGCATGCATTCAAGGATCATTGCAGTAAGGACCACACATCAACAGTCAAGGGTAAGTCTCCTACAACAAGGTATGTATGATTAGTGTTTACATTTGAAATATGAGTATCATCTCTGACATATGTTTTTGCAGGCCAACGTAAGTACATACAGGGTCTCGGTTATATCTCTGTCTCTATATGTCACAGTTAGTTTTGATACCACATTTCGGATGTCCTATTCTTGATACTACACATTTAATGCTACATATTCTTGATGATACACCAAGTTTGCTAAATCTATATGATGTTGTAAGTCATGTTACTTGTATTGTCATAGTTGATAGAATGGTCTCTGTTGTTGTACTTAGAACTTGGTCCATCACAAGTCTAGGGTCTGTAATTAGTTTTTATTGTATTCAAATTTCACATTAGGTCAGTTTTGGATATAGTCTTGCATAGTGTCCATGCCTATATCAAGAGTGGGAGTCTTTGTCTATAGCTGCAACAAGTCAACAACAAAAGTGACAAGCACACTTCAGGTACGCATTGTAATTTTATGCACATATATGTGTTTTGCAGGCAGAGGTAAGTTGAAGGGTATTTGTTTTGTTTTGGATTGGTTTCGCTGGGCAAATTTTGCATGCAGGTAGAATAAGATTCAAGTACAACTTCAAGCAAGAATTCAAGAGCAGAAGTATCAAATCAAAGGAAACATTACAGTGGGACATCCTTTGAAGACATGACATCCATCTGTATATTATGAAGAAGTGTCAAGGCCAAGAGTCATCATTGGAAGAGTCATTATTGTAAAAGAGTCAATTTGCCTAGAGTTCAAAAGGTATTATTGGAAGGTATAGGAGTCTCTATTGGGATGATGTCATGGTTGGGTTGCAGCCTGCAGGTCATAGTGTGATTGGGTGTTTGGTCAAAATCATTGTAAACCATATTGTATCGTGGATCGTTGTCCCTGGTACGAGAATCCACACTCTTGTCTCCTTTCAGTCATTATAGCGTGGCAGGGAGGTGCTAGGCTAGTGCATGAAGTCGCCTACATGTTGGAGCCTGTGAACACTTCAAGGTGGTAGGTTGGTCTAGGATGTTGGGGCATCCAATCAGTTGATGTTAAGTTTAGGTATGTTCTATGCTTCAATTTTCCATATTAGCTCAATATCAATTCCAGATTAGCAATCACATTTAGCAAGATAGTAAAATGCAGATAGAATATAAACATAAATCATAGAAGACAAGCCAAGACAAGAGGAGACAAGATGTGGCGCCAGCGAGGGATAAACCTCAATGTGGGGAAACCCTTTATAAATTCTTCTTATATTCTTCAATAGTTCAGCAGAGAGAGAGATAGTACATATACATTAGAAGTCAACATTTTGACTTGACAAAATAAGAGTAGAGATCTTCTTTAAGAAGATGACACGAGGTAGCAGATTTGAACTCAGGTGATTCCATCACCATGCTGTACCTATCATTTTGGTACACCATGCTGCTCCCATCATCATTGTGCATCATCAATGTGTTTCACCATGTTGGACCCATCATCACTGTGCATCATCAATGTGTTGCACCATGTTGCACCCATCATCACTGTTCATCATCAATGTGCTGCACCATGTTGCACCCATCATCACTGTTCATCATCAATGTGCTGCACCATGCTGCACCCATCATCACTATGCATCATCAATGTGCTGCACCATGCTGCACTCGTCATCACTGTTCATCATCAATTGGAACAATGCCATACAACCCTCTATTAGTCTGAGATCTTAGCAATATTACACACAACTCCATACATAATGCTAATGATATTGGTCCTTAAATATCTCACAAAGTGACCTAATCAAACTTTACGCAACAGTCCTATTGTATACTTCTGCCCAACATAACACACCCAAACAAAAATGCTATTGTTTGGAGCCTCCGTTAGCTGCATATAAAACACTTATTGACAGCATCCTAGTGCACCCTAAGTGCTTAGTTAGGAGCCTCCTCTAACTGTTGTATGTTTCCTAATATAGCGTGAAAGGATCCCCCTTTATTGCGGGTTAGATCTCGCTTTGAGGACTGCGGTTATGGATCTTCCTTTAGCTGCGTATAGAGGCTCCCTCTGACAGTGAATGGAAGTTACTATCATGACTACGTTAGGTGCCTCTTCT
Source organism: Pinus taeda (assembly GCA_000404065.3). Lineage (NCBI taxonomy): Eukaryota > Viridiplantae > Streptophyta > Pinopsida > Pinales > Pinaceae > Pinus > Pinus taeda. The sequence goes on along the minus strand of APFE031695362.1, from coordinate 391,227 downwards.
TGCTGCATATACAACGTATTATGCAATCATTTAGAAGTGGTTAGGGCTTCTACATACTAGCATTAAGACTAGCTTCATGGACTGTAATTTAGGGCAATGTAGGTCTCTTTAGGACAACGTTAAGCTTCTTCATGGCAGCGTAGAGCTTCTCCATGATAGTGTTAGGCTTCTCCACATTAGAGCAGCATAGAACTTCTTTAGGACAACATTAAGCTTCTTCATGTTTAGGCAGCATAGAGCCTTCTTTCTCATGACAACATCTAGATCTAGGGCTTCTTAGAACAACGTATTCCCTTAGGATCTTCTTCCTTCCACCAAAACCCAAACGAGTGGAGAGGAAGAGATTACATGAGATGAGTGACTAAATGACTTGCAAGCCACCTCTTTTTATAGTAAAACGTTGAGCACAAGTGGGGGCAATTTGGTTGCTGGCCAACCTTGACGAATTGTCCCATAACACAAATAAATTCATATCTCCATGAATACATGTCGAAATCAGATGATCTTTAGATCAATCCTACACCTCTCGATGAGAGGAATCCAACAAAAATATCAGCTGCCATAAATAAGATGACCCACATGGAGTCTGGCCCTAGTTGCCAATTTTAACACTCTCTCTCAACTAATCCATATGCCAGAACTGTACTATCTCTGCCATTAGTGCCCTGCACTGCTCTGCTTTGTTTTGCTGAACTATGAAGAAGAAGAAGAAGAAGAAGAAGTGATCGAGAATGTATCATACAATCCTCTATTGACCCGAAGTCAGTCCCATATAACAGAGAGTGTCTCATACCACTCTTATTTACCCAAAGTCAGTCCCAACGAAGAGAGTGTGTCATACCACTCTTACTGATCCAAAATCAGTTCCAAATAAGAGAGTGTATCATACCACTCTCTCTGATCCAAAATCAGTTCCAAAAGAGAGAGTTATATCACTCGTATTGACCCGTAGTCAATTCCAATTGATCCCAGATCAATATCATCCTAGCATAGGGAGTACGGCAGTAACACGATGCGTCCATTGGTACTACTATGGTCCCTATCCTCATTTACTTGCTCATTGGCCAGATGAGAGGTACTTCCCATGAGTCACAGACTGCATGGGTAGGATGTCTTGGTAGGAGAAGGATGAACCACTCATCCCGCCTACATGTCGCCAAGGGTATCCCAGGGGAAGGTTGAACCACTCACCCTGTACACAACAAATCACTAGGGGAAGGTTGAACCACTCACTCTATGACTGTGTCTCAAGAGGAGAAGGATGAACCACTCATCCTGCCTACATAGCAAACCACTAGGGGAAGGTTAAACCACTCACCCTATGGTTGCTCATCGCTCCAAGATGTACCCCCAAGCCCCCGGAGCTCCCAGAGCTCAATGTCCATATCATATAGGACCCTTAGGAGTGAGTCTCTCCACAACCCCGAGTCGTTCTCAGAAAGTCACAAATTTGACCTTTCCCAGGGGCTTCAACAAAATGTCGGCAACTTGCACATGAGTCCCAATGTGATGGAGCCTTCTTGCTCCTTGATGTACCATATCCTAGATAAAGTGGTACATGATGTCTATATGCTTGGATCAATCATAGAATACAAGATTCCTCAAAAATTTAATCCCCCTTTGGTTGTCACAAAAGATCACAGTGGTATCCAGCATGTGTCCAAACATCTCACTGAAGAGCTTCCTTAACCAAGCAGCTTCACACGAGGACATACTCGTAGCTATGTATTCGGTCTCAATGATGCTCAAAGCAACCGACTTCTGTTTCATGCTCATCTAGGATATCGTACCAGAACTTAAAGAGAACCAGTACCCAAAAGTGCTCTTGCGATCCTCCACACTGCCTACCAGTCAGAATTCGAATAATCATGCAGTGTCACATTTTCGGCAATGTATCTCAATCCATGAGAGATTGTGCCCCAAAGATATCTCAGAAGATTCTTGGCACCAATCTAGTGAGGCTCAACCATATATGAGCTCAACATGCTAACTGCAAAACATATATCCGGACGGGAGTTCACCAAGAACATCAATGCTAGAATGAGTTTATGAAACTCAGAGGCATTTCTCAAATCAGCACTGACGTCACTACCACATAACTTCTGAAATTTAAGCTCCATCGTGGTAGTCATGGGCTTGCAATTTACCATTCCAAATCTAGAATCCAACTCCTTCTTACTTTTCCAAATGAGAGTGTCTGCACCTGTCAGAAAGAGGTCTTCCTCATAAGGTGCCAGTATGAGAGGTCTATCATCCACAACCCTCAAGTAATGGTTTGGATCGGCATCACTCCTAGTGAATCTCAACTTCATCAGATAGTTGTCAATCCTATCATACCAAGCTCGAAGTGCTTGCTTCAAGCCATAGAGGGCTTTCTTCCACCTGCATACATGAGATTCTCGATCATGAATCTCAAACCCCTCGGATTGTTCCAAATCTGTGGACTTGCTACATGAGGGGAATGGCCCCCTTGTAAGATTTTCTTTCGGTACATCTCAGACATGTACCTTCATGCTCTTCTTGAATTTAGGCATCCCTGTCACCATCTGACTCATATCGGATAGGGCCCCGTAATAAGCAGACCTTCGGTGCTAGATGTGTCCACTGACATGGTCCCCAACAGACTTCCTGCAACTTGATACAAATTGCCAACCCTGAACCCAAGAATAAAATCATCTTTGAAAATTCCATTTTCAAACATGTACCTTTCCATCGATGAATGCCACCTTGAAATGTTTGACTTTCATTGCTGAAATGGACACCAGGTTCTTCTTGAGATTAGGTACATAAAGAACTTGTTGTCAATGAATTGTGTTACCCTCATTCAATTGAGGGGTAACATTCCCTACATCCTTTCCCGAGATAGGTGGCATTGACTCGAAGTATAATTCCCACGATTGTTTCCATCTCTACCAAATTAGAGAGAACTTCCTTCTACCCGATGAAGTGCTTTGAAGCACTACAATCAATGAGCCAGATTCCCAAAGAGTCTGGAGGAGAAGTAGTGGAGAGGGCCAATATAAGATAATACTCCTTTAACTTATCAGAAACAACATTTGATTCTTCATACTTGGAGTTCCTTGCTTTCTTTGAAGAGTCGGCCATTTCCTTGATGTCCTACATTACCTGTTATTCCTCCGCTCATTGAAGATGTCCCTGGAATGATTGTTATCATCATCAAGTGATGTGTCCTTTCTATTCGAACACTTCCTCGCATAATGGCCAATCTTATTGCAAGCAAGGCATCTGCCTTTCCTTCCACCCTTAGATTCGGACTTCCCATTGAAGTGATCTTTAGGTAGGCCATCAGATGCATCCGTTGCGCCACTCTGGTAATCTTCTTTGATTCGACTTCACCCTTGGTGAATTTGAAGAGGGATGAGGAACCCATTGAGCATTTTTGTCCTTTCCAACTGTCTTCAGTGATTGCTCTTTCACTCTTGCTTCGGTTTTGTCTTCACCTCAGCTCTGATACCATGTTAAGTTTAGGTATGTTCTATGCTTAGAGCAAATTTACTTCAATTTTCCATATTAGCTCAATATCAATTCCAGATTAGCAATCACATTTAACAAGATAGTAAAATGCAGATAAAACATAACATAAATCGCAGAAAACAAGCCAAGACAAGAGGACACAAGATGTCCTAGTTGATAGAATGGTCTTTATTGTTGTACTTAGAACTTGGTCCATCACAAGTCTAGGGTCTGTTATTAGTTTTTATTGTATATATCTTTAGGTTAGTTTTGGATATAGTCTTGCATAGAGTCCAAGCCTATATCAAGAGTGGGAGTCTTTGTCTACTATTGCAACAAGTCAACAACAAAAGTGACAAGCACATTTCAGGTACACATTGTAATTTTAATTTGTATTTATTCATTATTATGCACTTACATGTGTTTTGCAGGCAGAGGTAAGTTGAAGTGTATTTTGTTTTGTTTTGGGATTAGTTTCATTGGGAAAATTTTGCATGCAGGTAGAATAAGATTCAAGTACACAACTTCAAGCAAGAATTCAAGAGCAGAAATATCAAATCAAAGGAAATTGCAGCGGGACATCCTTTGAAGACATGATAGCCATCCGTATATTGTGAAGAAGTGTTAAGGCTAAGAGTTGTCATTGGAAGAGTCATTATTGTAAAAGAGTCAATTTTCCTAGAGTCGAAAAGGTATTATTAGGAGGTATAGGAGCCTCTCTTCGAATGATGTCATGGTTGGGTTGCAGGTCATAGTGTGATTGGGTGTGCAGTCAAAATCATTGTAAATCATATTGTATCGTGGATCGTTGTCCCTGGTATGGGAATCCACACTCTTATCTCATTTCAGTCATTATGGGGTGGCAGGGAGGTGCTAGGCTGGTGCATGAAGTCGCCTACATGTTGGAGCCTGTGAACACTTCAGGGTGGTAGGTTGGTCTAAGATGTTGGGGCATCCATTCAGTTGACTTCTGAAGAAACTAGGGCGTTGGGGCATCCTTCCAGTGGGAGCTGGAGAAGAATGCTTTTCTAGAATTCTAGGAAGTTGTTGCTTTCATTTCAGTTGGGCTGAAGATTAAAGAATTTATTAGAAAAGCGTTCAGTTGTTTTTGACCCGGAGGGGGTTTTCCACCTAAAATTTTTGTGTCTATTGTGTTATTTTATTTATCATTATTACTGCATAAACATTAATAATAATTGAAGATTACCTAATGCTCTGAAAATATTTAAAAGTGCTAATTGCCAAGGAATACTGATTCACCCCCCCTCTCAGTTTTTCCAACATCCTCTACCCCTTTTGTGGGAATAGGGAATGGATTTTCCTCTAGAGGAAGAAGGCCTTGCCCTTGGGGCTAGAAATGGACTCTGGTGTCCTCTAGAAGCAAAAATAGGAGATCGACTCTGTCCTTTGCTGCTGCCCATGCTAGATGGTGTCTTCTCCTCCTGCTTCTGCTCCACCTCTTGTTCCTACTCCTCCTCCTCCACCTCCTATTCTTGTGTCTCCTCCTCCTCTCTACTTTTGCCTCCTCTGTGGCAGCTACCTCCTTGGTGTGAAAAATCAGTGACTCGATTCCTACTGCAAAAAACTGATGATATTTCTCCTATTTGTTAAATTTCTTTAAACAAATTACTTTAAGTTTTCTACATCAAATATCAAATACATACACTGCAACCTACACAAAATAAATACTGTGGAAACTAAATTACTGCACTGGAGAGAAATAAACACACACATTTACATAGTTGTGTATGGACAATGTCCCCAGAAAAACCGAACTTGGGAAAACTAGTGTAGCAGTTGAGGGTTTTATTATTATGCAGTAGTTTCTGAGTACAAATCGTTAAACGCCCAGACTGGCAATATGAAGACTGATACAGAGAATGAACTGGCAAAGAGTTAGTGAGAAAAATCTCACACTATTTCTAGAGATCCAACACTGATCAGGCTATGGAAGGTTAGCCCCACGCTGCCTCTGTGCAACATTTGCATCATCCTACGCAGATCTACATCACAATCTTTGGGTTCCGCGTCACCTCCTCCTCTGATCTCCTGCTATCTGGAAATTCGACCCTTTGGCTCTTTGATGTCACACCCCAACTTCTGACACTAGATCTCGAATCTCCCAGCTGAATTTCGAACTCCCTTTGAAGCTTTGTGCTGCCTCTACGTGGCACTGTGCTGCCTCTTAGAATATCTCTATTCCTCCTCTACCTCATACTCTTCAAATCTGGAAATCTATCCTCCGGACTAATATCCCTGCCCCTCATTGCAAGAAGATCACTTGATCTTGCTCAGGCAACTCAATGTTGCTACTCTTGAGAAATTCAATCTCTTGATCTCTCTCATTCGATATGTTCTCCAAGTGCCCATCAAGCTCCTTCTTATAATCTCTCATTGGAGCATAAACAACCAAGATTAAAACATAATAAAAGGCTAAGACTAATTGGGAGTTGATCCTCGTCTTCTTTTAGAAGTTTCACACCAGATTTAATTAATACGCTTTAATTAACTAGATTTCTTAAGTTTAGACTTAGGGAACCATTTAAAAAAGTTAATTATTTTAATTAAATCATCTCTAGGTGGAATTTTCTCAAACAATTTTTGGGTATTGGAGAATGCATGTGCCTTATCCTCTCTGCAAAATCTCGAGGCTAGAGCAGATCTGATGCTACAGAAATCAACACTTCCTCTTAGCGAGGAATGTGCTCTAGTGCTGCAACCCACTGAAGCATCACCCTATCTCTGCACCATCTCCTGCTAAGTTGCTGATGTCTAGCTGCTGCTGCCCATCAACCACTGCGCAACTTTGATTGCTGCATCCGTGTTGTTGCTGGCAACATTGGAACCCTCTCCAACTGCTATTGCTGCAACTGCAACAACTACAATGGAAAAGAATCCAAAATACTAAACCAACTATGGTTAGTATGATGTGTCCGTCGTCCGAATTCTTACTGCTCCTAGCCTCTGCGTTGACACTGAAGCCTCTACGTTGTTGCTGACTCTGCACTGTGCCATTTGCACTACTGTCAACTCTGCTTTGTGCTGCTCAACCTGAGATCGCTACTAGCTACTGTATCTGTCACTCTAGCACTTGAATGCACCAACTGTCATTGGTCCATCCTGCTACTATTTGTCTTGGCCTGCTATAGCAAGGTACTCATTCATGAGGTTGACCTTCTCAAGAATCCTGCCCATCCTGTAGCTCTCTAGGGCTACAACTCAGATCACCCCACCTCACTCCTGGAGGTAGCTCGATGATTATGGCAAACTCTTCCTCCAATCTGGAGGACAACCTGTCGATATCAGTGGATGCATCCTGTTGATCTCGCTTCTCCTCTTTGTCCTTCTTTCGGAGAGGGCATTGAGTGGTGTAGTGGCCCAACTCACCACACCTAAAGCACTTGATCTTCGAAATGTCCTTCTTTCTTCTACGCTGCTCCTATTGCCCCTTTGATGCAAGGGCCACGTCCTCCTCTTCCTTCACTTGCTTCGTCCCAATGCTGTTGTTGTCATTGATGGTGGCCTTCACCAGATCACGCCTCATCTCTTCCTCTTGCAGATCAACCCACATATGTTCCCAATCCGATAGTTTTTCTCTAGCCAGGATAATTTGGATGAAAACTTGCCAATCTTCAAAAACACTATTCAATGCTAATCGAACAAACTCTGTAGGTTAGGGCACTGATCCTACTGAAGCTAGCTGATCCCAAACATCCTAAAGTCTAGTAAGGAAGGGGTCTACACGCTCCCATTTCTGCATCCTTCTGCACCTCAACTTCTCCTCCAAGTACATCTTTCGCTCCTCAGAAGATCCTTCGTATAGTGTAGCTAATGCTTCCCACATCTATTGGGCAATATCCTTGCCAGCTATGTGAGATACCACATGATCTCGAACCCCATCGAGAATGAATCTCTTAGCTCTCGCCATCTCCTTGTACTTCTTGAGCATATTTGCATCGGTGGGTACAACTACCACACTCTCGACATAAGTTTTGAGATCATGTTCATCTAGAAGGCAGGGAATCTTGGCCTTTCAGATCACATAGTTGGAGGCTCCGTCCAACCAATCTTGATCTCTCAACCCAACTGATGCCATCTCTCTTGAAAAAGTCGAACTACTTCCTCTTCTCCTCTGCGCAACTACTGCCCAACTATTCGCACTCCCTTCTGGTGTGAGAAATCCTGCACATAACTACTGCTGCTCTGCTAGGAAAATTCGAACTTCTTGGCCAGAAGTCCTCTGAGGAAGAAATTCCCTCAGTATGTGCTCTCCTCTCCTTCTGACACTATTCTGCCAGTAACTACTACAAAATAACTACATCCCAACAAATTTGCAAGGAAAATATGTTGCTCCCTTTTGCCTCTGGAAAGCTTTGATCTGGAAAATCAAATTTCTCTGCCGACTCACTCAGAGAAATCGATCTTTCCTCAAAACTTGAGCTCCTTGGCCCAAGGATTGTGCTGCCTCTGGGGTTTTGAATTGCTGCCAAGGCAGGAATTTGAACCTCCTTTCTGCTCTTAGCTCTTCTGCTTACGATCTGTGCTCTGATACCATGTGAAAAATCGGTGACCCGATTCCTACTAGAGCAAACTGATGATATTTCTCCTATTTGTTAAATTCCTTTAAATAAATTACTTGAAATTTTCTACAACAAATATCGAAATACATACACTGCAACCTTCACAAAATAAATATTGCGGAAACTAAAACACTGCAATGGAGAGAAATAAACACACATACATTTACACAGTTGTTTCTGGACAATGTCCCCGGAAAAACCCAACTTGGGAAAACCGATGCAACAACTGAGGGTTTTATTATTATGCAGTAGTTTCTGAGTACAAATTGTTAGATGCCCAAACTGGGAATCTGAAGACTGATACAAAGAATAAACTGGCAAAGAGTTAGTGAGAAAAACCTCACACTATTTATGGAGATTCGATACTGATCAAATTCTCGAAGGTTGGCCCCACGTTGCATCTGCGTTAACCTACCCAGATTTGCATCACAATCTCTGGGTTCTACGTCACCTCCTCCTCTGATCTCCTGCTATTTGGAAATTCGACCCTTTGGTCCTCCAGTCTCACACCCCAACTTTTGGCACTAGATCTCGACTCTCCCAACTGAATTTCGAACTCCCTTTGAAGCTCTGCACTACCTCTGCATGGCACTGCGCTGCCTCTTTGAATCTCTCGATGCCTCCTCTGCCCCGTACTCTCAGGATCTGGAAAACTCTCCTCCGGACTATTATCCTTGCCCCTCACTGCAAGAAGATCACTCGATCTTACTCAGGCAACTCAATGCTGCTACTCTTGAGAAATTCGATCTCTTGATCTCTCTCATTCGATATGTTCTCCAAGTGCCATCAAGGCCTTGCTATGTGACAATGCTGGTTGAAATGATGCTAGACAAATGGGTTACCAATCTGATTCTTCTTATGAGAAATTCTTCAAATTGAGAATGACCAAGTACAAATATGAATACCTCCCTAGTTAAGAGGGAGTGTTGTGAAATGTAACTAGGTTCGGTCTTCATAATGACATGTAATTATGTTCTTTGTAAATAATAAAAAGAAGAGAATAAAATTATTTTTATAATGCCTTGCTTCATGGGTTTCATGAGCAAGAGATTTATTTTAGATGGCTCCCATTGAGGGCCTTAGGATTTGTCAAAGATTCAATGTCATGTCAAATGTAATCTAGTAAAATAGCCCTCCAACAACAAGCACTCAGTGCTCTTCTTATGTTGGCCTCAAGATGAATGAAGGAACCCATGTCGACTTATATATACAGATATACCACTATATATGCCCATCTCGGCCTATTCCACACTGAGGAGATTTCACATTTATCTCTGAGTTTTTCGGATGGGTAAAAACAAAGAATTTCAGTTCTCGAGCACAACGAAGACTTCAAATACCTCTGGGATTTCACAGAGTTCGATGTGAGAAAAAGGAGCTTGGCCGAAGGCACATGAATGGAGATCGAGTAGGGAATTCAAATCCCTCTTATGTTTAGATCATAGTGACAACAAGGAGTATTGAAGGGCCAACGAAATATTGTCTAGGATAGCACAGTTCGCATCTCTCTAAAGCTCGGTACACAGTGGCAACAAGACATATTCGAAGTTCATATGAGTTTATGAAGGAAGTTCAAGGGACAACGAGATGCTACCTATAGCAAAGAGTCTCTCTGTCTAAGTATCACATCAAGTGCAAAGAAGCAGCCTTGAAGACATGACAATTTGGTATAACCATAGATCATTGTTGATGACAGTAAGTAGGTCTCACGAGAAGAGATCTAGATGAGATCTTAGTGATGTTAATGTATCAATGCTCAAAGGATCAAAGAGGAAGAGGAGTCAACAGGAAGAGAAGGCAGTCTAGAGGACTTGGAGTAGCTAATAGGTCAAGGGTCTTGGTTTTGGTATTCGTCAATTGGAATCTCTATAAGAAGAATTTATGCGGGTTTTCCTCTCAAAGAGTGAGAGGTTTTGGCCCTGGCTTATAGCCTACATGTTGTGTCTCTTGTTTATTTGTGTTCATGCATTGGTTACTATTTGATGAAGAAGAACATTAATAATCTAACATGAAGAAGATCTAATCTAAACAAGTAAATAGCATTCACAAGCAGTCACTAATGGAAGAGAAATCACCTAATGCTAATGCCCTGGATTTCTCAACAATAATAACATCCCTTGGTGACAAGCCTACCACGATAGCTCAATAACATAAAAATAAGCCTCTCAAGTGGGTAGAATAATAAATGTAATGAGTTGTTTGGATATTGAGAAGCCCTGATGAAGTCCAAAGTGTGCCATGGTGAGAGAGTGGACTCCAAACACAGTGGACAAGGGGTTAGCCCCACTTCTTTCAAGCAAATCACTGTGATGCTCCCAAGTGGGTGTGGGGCCACAAGGACATACTCATGGGTCTCCAAGTGGATTGATAATGCCTATAAATCATCTGTAAGGGCTAGGATGACAACATAAACCCTCCCTTTGTCTCATGTAGTGAGACACATCCTCATATGGACCCCAAAACCTTTGCCAAGTGTGTGGTATGAATGTCGAGCCGGTTGGGCATCGTGGTCCAAGTGCATCATCCTCATCCAAAAGGTGGAAGACGAGTAATAATTGAATGGTGTTGGGGATCCGTGAAGTATTCTTTTATGTGGTATGGGCCCATGGCTCTCAACGCTCACCCTACAAGTGCCTATGTGGCCCTCTGGAGGGCTTGGACCCTGTATAGGGAGACCAAACCCTAAATGGAGACCCACCTACAATTCTGCACAAGATCCAATGTGTCCCCATGCCCTCCAATACAACCAATCATTAGAGTGATCAAGTAAAAGAGCTTACAAATTGTAGTGTCCTGTCTAGGGTGCTAGACTAGGCTATATTTATTATCGACCAGGATGCGTAGACTTAGAGGCATGCGTCTAAAGTATATAGACATAAAGGATTATTAGCTAAATTGTTATGATGGTAGGTCACAGGACTTCTTTACGGAAGATTGAGGTATGTTACCTATCACCCAAACACTCAGTCACTCAGTTAATCTACCTAATTACAACACTGTCATTCAATTCATTTATCAAATTAAAACGTTGTGTATCACTGCAAACCAAGATTTTAATCCCCTTACAGAGACACCGTGCATAAAACCCCTGTTCAGCAAATACTCAGCATTCACTAACATTCATGCAAGATAAAAATATAAAGAAATCGTAAGCATAAGAGTTCATGACATTGCTTTAAAAGACAACAAGGGATCGAATCCCTTACAGGATACGATTCACGATCTCAGTGATGATCTGTTCAAGCACGATCATAAACATAAACCATACGCATTATATTGAAATCAACAATCAATTCTAATCACTGCGCATATCATTTAATACCCTAAGTTGCAAATGAAAAGAAAATAACAGTATACCAAGTTAACGCAGGGCCCGTCCGCGTTCCAGAGGTATACTGGACTGTTATCAAACAATTATCAAATCAACGCAAGAAGATCGTGACTGCAACTATGTCCTTGATATTAAATTCAAACTCTGTTTTCCAAAACGAAACAACGATAATGATAATCCACTAACTACTCAGAACTGTGTTTACATACGGTCTTACAACCCTTACATTTCGAAAACGAATGTACATTCATGATGTGGCTGTTGCCGCTTTACCATGTCGTGATTTTAAAATGTTTCTATCCTAAACTGATTTCAAAAAGGAACAAAACTAAATCAATTTAGAATGCTTGTTGTTGCTGCCTTTGTTGCCAACATGCTATAGTTTGACCTTCGTTGATCGCGCATGTAGGAGGGTCGATTTTGCTGTGGGATAGGTATTCGTCCATGCTTGGACATTCTGCTTTTCATCCCTACCCTTCACTCTAGCCTAGCTGTCATGCCACATGTCAAACAATAAACCAATTACAGGATGTTGGAACTTCCTGTAGCCATTTTACCAAAAATTCCTAATTCGTTAACATAAAACTCCTAAATCAATTTCAATGCATTTTAATAACTATAGGACTATTAACTAATCAATTTTCAAGGGATCTAAGAGATATATGATGGAAAGAAGTAGGCAAATGATATGTTTTAGGAGGAAAGGAGGTCATGGAATGTTCAACATCTCTCCCCGATTAATGAATTAGCATGTCCCATGCAATCCCGAAGTCTTCCCTTGAACTCTGTCCCTGCCTGTACCTCTGCTGCCTTTAGCAATGTGTCCACATTCTTTTTCACCTGGGCATCTTTCTGACCATAGAGCTCCTGCTTTAATCTTTTGTATTTTTCTTTGAGGGTCTTCTTCTGATTGTACCACTTAGTGGTCCACTTACAAATATCCATTTGCTCAGCCTCTAGTTCATTGATTCGCTCCCTTAACTTTTCACTAGGTTTTTATTAAATATTAGTTAAATTATATGAAAGGGCACGATCAAAAGATCATGCCCTTTCCCCAAAGGGTGTTCCTGGCGGTATATAAGCCAGGCTCCCGCAATTGTAATCTCATCATCTGTCTATTCCTTTATTAATAAATTATTTCTATATATATATTTCTGTTTATCCAGAAGTTTTATACTTCATCTGGTATCAGAGGAAGTTCGGTTCTCCCGCTGTACATCCGCTGACTCTACTGTTCTGTTGCCCGTCGTTTCACTGCGTTGTATTGTGCCCATAGCACGTTCCGTCGCTGTCCGCCGTAGCTCCCTCACGCTGTGCGAGCATCGCAGAGTTTAACTGCACGCTGTTCTGCACGCACTAGTCCGCTGCTCTGTACGCTTTCGCACATCCCATTGCCACAGCCGCCGTCTGTCCGCTGCCACAGACTTCCACCATTGACCATAGCCAGCCTGCGGGTTACGGTGATATACGATACATTTTTTTTTGAATAAATCAAAAGGGTTCCGTAAAACGTGGTGCTGTCCAGAGTTTAAACAAGATATATAACATAATTATAGCGGGTCGTTAAGTTCAGGACAGTGAGGAAAATACGTGACTGTCATTGTTGTCCGTTCACAACCACTGCGGCCATACAAACTCCCGTCCGCAGTTTAGCATGACCATCCATGCGAAAATTTTCCTATCCTGTCGTCTCAGCGCCATACGACCCTCAGTCGGCAACCCCCTGTCTGCTATCCGCCGGCATCCACTGTTCCGCTTCTTTCCATAGCTTCCCACCATCCGCTAGCCCGGTTATCTGCGCATGTCCGCGCCGCCAATCAACGTGGCTGTTGACCTTCCAGGGTATCTGTCGTTTCATTCATTTAAATAGCATACAAAGTAAACTCGATATTACGGGTTCATTATATATAGTTATAAAATATAAATTAACTATATTATATTAAATAATTATATATTATATAATATATATATATATTATATTATATAGTTAAAAATTTTGTTATATAACATAAATTAAAAATATATATATATTACTTTATATTAAATTAATTATTAAATTAATTTAATTAAAAAAAAATATTATTATTATTAATTAAATTTAATTATTAAATTAATTTAATTTAATTATTTAAAAAAAAAAGGGGAAGGAAAAATATTTTAGCTGGCAAATAAATACATGCCTCCGCAAACCCGCTCAATGTCGACAATGACAATGGCGGATTTTCAAAAAAGGTTGTTGGATGCAGAGCAAAAGATAAATAACAACCACGATGAGGTCAGTAAAAGATTAAATGAAGTCGAGGGCAAGCTTGGGGAGCAAGCGGACAAAATCAAAAATCTTGAAGATACAACAAATCAAATAGAGATAAAGATGGAAAGTCAACATGTCCAAACAAGAGTAAACTTCAAAGAAGTCTTAACAATGCTGACAAGTCTGTGTAAAAAGTCGAATTGTACACCCAAAGAACTATTAAAATATGATTAAGAAAATCAAGAACACCTCTCATCAGGTTCAACAAAGTCAACGAATTCTCATGAAAAGGTTGAATCCCCAATAAAATTAGCGGCACCCCACCAAGAATCAAGTAACACTGCCTTTACAAACAAGCAACTTTGGGATACCCTTAATAATCAACACCCTTTTTTTGCTCAACCGTTAGCCACATACCAGAAGAGGGTAAAGGTTGAGATGCCTAAATTCGATGGGAACGAAAAAAACACTGTTGCATGGATAAATAAAGCAGAAGAATACTTTGAGATATATGACATCACTGACGATGACGAAAAACTTAGACATGCATCCATGAAAATGGAGGGGGAAGCATATAACTGGTATATGTGGTGGAAAAAGACAACACACGTCATCAGCTGGAGAAAATTTAAAAATGCATTCTTCAAAAGATTCTAAGGTGTAAAGGAAGAAGAATTCTTTTCAAAACTCATCAAATTACGACAAAAAGGAAGTGTGGATGAATACATTCAAGAATGGGAGACCTTAGTAACTCGAGTGCCTGGGTTATCAGAATCTCGTTTAATTCAGTCATACATCTCGGGACTTAAAACCCATTTACAAGTAGAACTTGAGATGCATGACATTTCATCAATAGAAGTAGCAAGACGAAAAGCAAAACAGCCGAAAAGAAATTCGAACAAATATTTTGGTCAAAAGCCGAAAAAACATATGTAAGACGAAGAACACCTCAGTATGCAGACGCAAAAAATACAAGATATGTTCCACCACATCGTCGTGAAGATGAAAAATCTAATTTGGCAGCGCAAAGGATAAAGGAGGGTAAATGCAAGCGCTGTGGTGTGTTGACTTCTACCAGTCAACTACCCATGCAGTACACCCCCTCTTTCTTCGCAAAAAGGGGCAGCACCTGATCAGCGTGTCCGTGCCATCCTGCAGTCATCAGCAACTTGATCGATCTAATTATAAACCCAGTCTGCATGTATTAATTGTAAATAATCCTAGCAGATGTGAGTCGTGTTGTAAATTGCCTAGGTGGACCTAACTTTCCTATGATAATTTATGTCCCGGAAGGTTTTTCGTCTCACCGATCCACGGATCGGCAGAGTTTTCCTTCAAACCTGACCCCAAAGCCGGGATACATTTCGTCATTGGATTTTTAGGAGAATCCTAGTGTGTTAGCCTGCTAGATTATAGTCGTGTCACAGACCTGGGTGTTTTGTGAGGGTCTATGTTAAAGGGGTTTTTTTCCCTTGAGATGTAAATGGTTAAAGTCATGATGTAATGTGTCCTGAGGGTCGAAAAATGTTTTAAATCCCCTCATGAGTCCTAAGTCCTAGGTCCTAGGTGATGTTTCCAAGGTCTTAGTTCGATGATCCATTTTAAAATGAATTAAAGAAATTAAAAAAAGGAATAAAAATTAATAATAAAAATAATAAAATAAATTAAAAAAAATATAAAATATAAAAATTAATAATAAAAATTAAAAAAAATAAAAATAATAATATTAATAAAAAAATAATTTTTAAAAATAATAAAATAATAATATCTTAAATCGACGGATGAGATCAAGAGATGTCTTGATCCTCATCAACGGTCGAGATCATTTCAGCATGGATCATTCGAACTAGCCGTTGGGATCATTTCCTTTATATAGGGTCTTAGGAGGTCATTTCAGATTATCGGATCTGTGAGTAAAAGACTGAAGAAGCTCTCTTGTAAATCTGTTTCTGGTTAATAAAGAAGACTTTGGGGTCCATATCTTGCTGGTGTTACTCTCTTGAATGCTGTGAGATTGTTTAATTTTCTGTATATGTTATTTTCAGCCATTAATAATAGCTTGTTCATAGAGTATTGTGAGCACAGGTATCTTGCTCATTTGCTAGGGTTTGGGTGCTGCTAGGGTTTCTAAAGTAATGGCAGGTATCTCCATTACTTCCTGAGATCTAGCAGCATTCTGCCCTCTTTACTGATGGTTGTTTTGAGCTGTGCAGAAAACATTTTCTGAAGGGATTTCATGGGCATTCGGGGAAGTTTTTGGCTGAACCAGCCAACTCCCATGAGCATTTCTGCTGAGCCCAGCTGGATTTGATCCTGGGTCTATCATTCAATTTATTTTTTTTTTAAATTTGCATGAGGAATTTTTCTGAAGTTTTCACAGTGAAAATCTGAAAATCATCAATTTTTTAATCTTTTACTGTGCTTATCAGTGGATCTGGCTGTTAAGGGGCCACATCTGTAAATTATTTAAATGTTCTAGGGTTTCAATTTTTTTGATCTAGGATTTTAAATGTTTGCTGTATGCAGTTTTCATTAGAGGTTTCAGTTCATCAGCTGTCAGATCGGTGCATACTGGGCATCAAGCCGTCTGAAAACCCTGCGGATCTGGAGTTTAAACGTCAAATCTATCAATATGGGCATCTTACGTAGGAATAACAGTTGGCAGTTTTAAAAGAATCGATTCAAATACGCTGTCCATCCTCAGACCCTGCGTGCAAGGTGGATGTCCAAGCCAAATATGGGGTCGATATTGCCATTGAAGAAGACCCATTCACTACCACCAAGGGACGAAGCTTATGAGGTTGGAAATCGAATTTTTTTTGGGGGCGTCACGTTCAAAACGTTTTTTGGGTTAGATACGGTATGCGTGGTCTTCCATTCTCCATCCACCTGCACAAACAAAAATCGTGGGCATCAGCGTTGATCTTTTCAAAACTATACCAGGCGAAAACATCTCCGAAACCTGCAAATCGAAATCCGTAAGCGTTGTGTTGATCCGGCATGCCAGGTTAAGTGAAATTAAAAATCGATTTTTTTGCTTCAGTTTGATACGTATGCAGAAAAAATCCGAAATCGATCAGTCTCACAGCTTGCATTTGATTTTCGCACGGCTCAGTGTTAAATCTGATGGCGTTCGGGCCAGGTTTCCCTGTTGCGTTGAATGGTAAGGTTAGGGTTTCGGTCATGCCGTCTTTCCATCGAGCCATAGCAGCTGCCTGCGTCTTGAGTGGTTGAGTGGGTATGCGTTCATTGGATTTTGATAGTCGTTCGGTTCATTTTGGGCATAGACGTAGATGTAGTTTTAAATCAAATTTGATTTTATTGTTTTGGTTTGCTATAGTTTAGGTTGGATGGTATAAATTTTTTTTAGTTTGATTTTATTTTATTCTTTTTAGATTTTAAATAGTTTCGGTTTAGATTTTTTTTAAATTTTATTTAAATTTAGATTTTGTCTTATAAATAAATAAATAAATAAATTTTTTTTTGGGTTTTAGTTTAGATTTTTGAGTTTAAAATAGATTAATTTTTAATTTTTTTTTTTATTTTGTTATAAATAAAATAAAAAATATATAATACAAAAATAAAAAAAAATTTAAAGTTTAGGTTTTTTTTTTTTTTTTTTTTTTTTTTTTTTTTTCAGTTTAGATTTAAAAATAAATTTTGTTTTTATTTTAAAATATTAAAAATCATAAAAATATAAAATAATAAAAAATAAAAAAATAAAATAAAAAAATAAAAACATTAGGTTTGACTCATAGTTTTGTTTTTATTTAATAGATTTTTAGAATTTTAATGTTTTGATTTTAGTTTGTCTTAGATTTAAGTTTTGGATTTATTATTATTTAGGTTTTGATTTTAGTCTTATTAGTTAGATTTTATGTTTTTTTTTAGTTATTTGTTTAAAAAAAAATAAATAAAAAAAAAATAAATAAATAAATAAATAAATAAATTTAAGTTTAGGGTTTTTTGAGATTTGTTTTGATGTTTAGATTAAAAATAGTTTTATTTTTGTTTTGTTTGTTTTTTGTTTTGTTTTTTTTTTTTTTTAATATTAAAAACATAAAAAAATATAATGAAAAAAAAATCAATAATTCTTTTTTTTTTAGTTTAAAGATTTTGTTTTAAGTTTAATTTTGTTAGAAAATATAAAAAATTTTGTGGAAAATTAATTTTTGCTGGATTCAGTTGTTTTCAATCGTTATCTTTCATACTGAGATCTAAAATTTTTCAAGTCGAGACATGAAATTGATATCTAGTTAATGGATTATGATTCGTGGTGTTTCGAAGCATTTATCTTTTTGAGGCCTTTAGTTGCTGGATATCGTTTTGGTCATTTCTAAGAGCATTGTTCACGTTTTATGTTTCTATAATCATATAACAAATAATCGATTCAATGACAGTCTCTTAAGGCACTGGTCTGCTAATCAAATCATTTTTAGTGCTTATTTTAAATCGTGTCTCGTGTCTCCCAACCAACTGGTCGACAGTTGGTCTTCAATATCTCACAGGGTCTACCCCCCTTAGCCATGGGAGACAGGCTTAAACGGAGGGATCGGGGATCAAAGTGACAGCCCCCGGTCTGAGCATTGTCGTGTCAATCTGCGCGACAAATTTTTTGGCGCCGTTGCCGGGGATAGAGTTTTTCCGTCCCTGGTGTTTTAACGACATTCATCTTCTCATCTTCTCATCTCTCATTTGAGCTGGCAGTTTCAATATTTTGGCATCTTTTCATCGCATATCAGCAGCATCTCTTCGGTTTTGTTTCTTGTTTGGGTGGCGACTCCACTTTATTATTTTTCCCAGACAAGAAGCCTTCCTCATATCTGCTTGCTGGTACCCTTTAGATCTTAGAATCAGATTTATTGTTCAAGTGGCGACTCCACTTCTTTCATTTGTTAATTTTCTTGAGCAGAAATCTCATTCTATCATCCATTTGGTCCCTTGTTATTCATCATGGATTATTCGTTTAGACCATGTCATTTTGATGACCTCCATGACGTTCCGGAAGTGGCCATCTCCAAATTACTTGTTTTCAATTTGGTGTGCAGTCGCTGTAAAAAGGCATCTATGTTTGTTCACTCGCATAATATCATATATTGTAGACCCTCTCAGTACGATCGAGGAAGATGTCAAAATGCGTCTTTTTGTCTTTTCCTTAGATGGTGAGCTTTGAATTGGTTTAATTATTGTGTCCTGAAGGTTCCTTCACCTCTTTACAAGATATTGTCAATGCTTTTAAAGACAGATATGGTTATCCAGATAGTCCGCCTTGTGCCCCTAAAACTGTGCAGCAGAATGAAAAAGGTCCAGCTGCCAGTGAAAGATTCCAGGACAATGCTTCATATCAAAATGTGCCATCCACTTGTGCCATTATAGATCAGACAAATGACAATGAAAAAGAAAAGCAAAAGCAAATTATACAGGAATTAATGTTACTGGTAAAAAATATGGAGATCAATCAAACTAATTACGCCCAGGATGTCAGGACTTTATGTGCTCACCTCGAAAAACATAATAGGGAAATGGAAATCATGCAAAATCAACATGCTAAGAAAATTGAAGATATGAAGACTAATCATAACACAGAAATTAGTTTGATGCGAAGCAAGCTGTCAGGGTTAGAGGAAAATATGATGACCATGAAAGCTAATCATGATAGTGAAATTGATTCTATGCGACATAAGTTATTAACTATGGATGAAGAAATAACTATCATGACATTTGATCATAATAATCAGTTGGCTACCATGCAAGCAAATCACGAGGAAGAGATAAACTCTATACAGCATTGCTTGATGATCATAAAGGAAAAAGACGATAAAGTAATAAAAGATATGAAAGCTAATCAGATATATCTTCAGAAAAAATTGTCTACCATGGAAGAAGATCATACCAGGGAAATCAGAGCTATAAAAGTTGAACACTCTAGCCATATAAATCAGGAGCCTTTTCATTTGTCGCAACAAGCTCCATCTTACTATGAGGAGGTCATTGGTTCGATTGAAAGGGGTTAATTCAAGGTGATCCTGATAAACTTAAAAACGATAAAGATCATATGCAAGATGAAGAAAAACATGTCACGCATATTTTACATCCTTCATCTGAGAACTTTGAAACAGAAGGTTCCAAGTCATCAGTAATCCAGCTTGCCAGAAAGAAAAGGCGCAAGAGAAAGAAAATAAGAAGAAGATTTGACGCATCAGACGGCCGCGAGCAGCTTGATTTTCGGATAGGAAAGAGTCCAACCATATGCAAAATTGGACATGGTACATCCAACAAGCAGCCGACAGATTTGCCTGAAAGCAGGCAAATGCTCAGTATGCACTATATTGAACACATCTGATGCTGTAGGGCATCCTTTGTATCGTATTTCTATCCCTGATCCTTGTCTTTTCAGCATTTCATTTTTGTCTGTAGGATTAGATTTGTTTTCATGTTATTAGTTAGTCAATAAATGAAGAGCTTTTTATCTTTCCTGTGCTTAATGTATATGATGATTTTAGAATGGACGCTACTTATTCATATCTGTGTGTTGTATGGGTGCAGATTCTGGATTCTCACATTCCTGCAAGCAACAACATGTCCCCAAGTAGAGCCAGATGTTGACCTCTACCGGTCAACTACCCATGCAGTACACCCCCTTTTTCTTCGCAAAAAGGGGCAGCACCTGATCAACGTGTCCGTGCCATCCTGCAGTGATCAGCATTTTTATCGATCTAATTGTAAACCCAGTCTGCATGTATTAATTGTAAATAATCCTAGCAGATGTGTGTCGTTTGTAAATTGCCTAGGTGGACCTAACTTTCTAATGATAATTTATGTCCCGGAAGGTTTTTCGTCTCACCGGTCCACGGATCGGCAGAGTTTTCCTTCAAACCTGACCCCAAAGCCGGGATGCATTTTGTTATTAGAACTTTAGGAAAATCCTAGTGTGCTAGCCTGCTGGATTATAGTTGTGTCGCAAAACTGGGTGTTTTGTGAGGGTCTATGTTAAAGGGGTTTTTTCTCCCTTAAGATGTAAATGGTTAAAGTCATGATGTAATGTGTCTTGAGGGTCGAAAAATGTTTTAAATCCCCTCATGAGTCCTAGGTCCTAGGTAATGTTTCCAAGGTCTTAGTTCGATGATCCATTTTAAAATGAATTAAGAAATTAAAAAATGAATAAAAATAATAATAAA
>APFE031695362.1:319923-362977 GCA_000404065.3 Pinus taeda | reverse complement strand
AAAAAATTCCCTTTAGGGTTTAGGATTAAATTTTAATTTTTGTTTTAATTTTGTCAGAAGATATAAAAATTTTGTGGAAAATTAATTTTTGCCTGATTCAGTGATTTTCGAATATTATCTTTCATGCTGGATCTAAAATTTTTTAAGTCGAGACACCGAAATTGATATCTGGTTCTTGTGGTAGTTTTGGGCCTTTATCTTATCGAAGTTTTCGGTTGCTGGATGTTGACAAATGATTGTTGTTCACGTTCCATATTTCTATAATCATCTAACAAGTAATCGGTTTAATCTCTTAAGGCACTGGTCTGCTAAGTAAATCAAATTCATCTAGTGATTATCATATCGTGTCTCGTGTCTCCCAACCAACTGGTCGACAGTTGGTCTTCATCATCTCGCAGGGTCTACCCCTCTTAGCCGCGGGAGACAGGCTTAAACGGAGGGATCGGGGATCAAAAGTGACAGCCCCCGGTCTGAGCGTTGTCGTGTCAATCTGCGCGACAACACTCCTTATCCATAATATGACTAGCGTTCCCCCTCCAAGTGTGAATCTACCTCTACCGCCCCCTCCAGGTGGGAATCAGCCTTCACCGCCTCCTCCAGGTAGGAATCAACCCCCACCTCCTTCGGGAGCACTCGCTCCCTGGCTTACATAGGATGTCGTAACAATACCTAGGCAGCAGCATGCCTTACCCAAGAATGCAGAAAGAGTATTTCCTAAATTCAACCCTGAGCGGGGAGACACTGCTGATAACCATATTCACTCTTTCTTCCTAATCGTGCACATGTTGGGGGTAGCCAATGAGGATGTAATATGTCGCTTATTCCCTTTTACTCTGATTAGTGCAGCCTCCACATGGTACTTTAGCTTGAGAATAAGATCAATCACCGCATGGGGTGCCTTTCAGCGGGCCTTCTTAGACAAGTTTGGCGATGACAAAACACCTGCGGCCTTAGTTTTAGAACTATCCCGTTTAAAAATGGAAGCCAAAGAAAAAGTCAAAGATTTTAACATCCGGTTCAGCACTTTGTCCAACAGAATCCCGGCTAACGCTAGACCTACTGATGAGGTGCTCATGGAATTCTACATCACTCCTCTCCCTGTCCCTACTGCAATGTGGGTCAAGAGAAGTAACGCACAAACCTTACAAGGTGCTATCGATGAAGCAATAAAAGTCGAGAATGAAATGATTAGTCTCACAACATGTCATCATACGACCGAAGGAGAGAAAGCCTCTCAGTCATCCAAGAAAAATAATGGGAGTGATAACAAAGTGGTTGAGGTCAAAGACAGGGACACCACAGATGTGGAAGCATCGGATCATTAAGAAATTGACAAACACAATCATCGATATGAAAAGGAACTCTGGAGAGAGTACAAGCCTTTCTATTGTAAGAAGACAGAAGGTGGTCATGGTCAACTTGTGTTGCCTACTCCACCCAATGAAGAAAATTTAAATATGGAAGAGCTGGCACTTATCGGATCGCTCCTTAACAAAGAAGAACCTATAGTGGAGTTGGAGACAAAACAAGAAACTAAGTAAGAATACAAAGTAGAAGAGCCCTTGGACGAAGAATCTCAAATCAATGTACTGTGGGATTTCTATACAAATGAGAACGATGACGACAAAGGGGGTATTACAGCAGAAATCCACAGTAATGAAATCCACACACAAAGTAAAGGGCCACTTGCGGGGGTGATGAATCCTGTAGACCAGACAAAGAAAGATGTTTGCCCTTTGAAGGCATCCGCTCCTAAAGTTCCTATTGAGAAAGGTAGACCTAGTGGTGATTCCAAGAGTACTCCGGTTGTGAACTATCCACAGAAAGGTAATACATCTCCGACTGCAACGAAGGTGACTCAAAATGGTAAACTCCCACCTAAGAATGGCGAAACAGGTGTGTTCACTCTGCCCTACCCTGTTTATAATATTGATTACAACATTGTGGACGATCTTAAGAAATCTCGAGCTAATATCACATACTTCGATTTGTTAAAGTTAACGCAGCAAAGAGATCTCCTTTTGAAAGCTATGAATGAACGAAATTGCAAATCTCCCACCAATCCGAGTAGCCAAACCAATAAGTCGGCATCCAGACCTATTAGTACCCCCAGTACAACCCAAATGCCATCAGCCATGGAAGCCACTTTGTCAAAGATGAATCGAACCCCCCAAGATGTCAGTGCAGCGATAATAGGAAGGAAATCAAAATCCATGACTGCACCTTTCCTTCTCACATTTGAAATCTTCAACATGAGCGTATACAATTGCTTGGTAGATTTTGGTGCCTCGTCCACTATTATGCCTTATGCTGTTGCTAAAAGACTTCATGCAGTACCCGAGAAAACTGGAACTCGAATTATGCAATTGGACAGAACGAATGTGAAAGTAATTGGAGAATTGAAAGATGTGCTGATTCAAATGGTTGCCAAACCACAGTACACACAAGTCATTAACATAGTGGTAGTCGACATAACCGAGGCTTATGGAATGCTGCTTAGTAGGGACTGGTCAACAAAAATGAATGGATATTTCTCAACTGATTGGTCCCATCTCTTGCTGCCTAAAAAGGGAAAAGGTGATATGCTGAGAGTTAACCGAGAATGATACATGAAGTATGTGGTGATGGAACTAAACAACCCCAATGAACCTGTAATGTTTACCAACTCTATCCTTGGGAATTATAGTTTCGATGCTTGTGCCACGGAAACCTGTTTTGGAGAATCCCATGCAGAGAGAATTGAAGAAACTGCAATGAACACACAGTTGGAAGCCCTCCCCTGCAATCCGACTGATGAATTATCCTGTATTATAGTAGATGATAGGACTAATTTCGTAGAAAGTAGTTCAATTGATGTAACATTAGATTCTATATTTTGGACACTCTATTTTGATGGCTCTAACTGCCTTAAAGGTGTAGGTGCTGGGAGCATTCTTGTTGACCCGCAAGGGAACCAACATCTGATGGCCAGCTGGTTGGAGTTTGTGTGCACCAACAACATGGCAGAATACGAAGGCTTGCTGCAGGGCCTAAAGAAAGCCATTGATATGAAGGTAAAAAATCTAAAAGTTTTTGGTGACTCACAGATAATTGTGGACCGGGTATGGAAAAGGATACACTACAATTTGCCACACCTGGTAAGATATCAACATGAGGTATGGAGCTTAATTGACAGTTTTGATTCTTTTAATATCACATACATACCTCGAGAGCAAAACCGAGATGTCAATCTGATGGCTAGTATGGCTTCAAAACTCCTGCCTGACCTTAGATTAAACAAGAATAAATATTATGTTGAATTAATTTTCAGACCATCCATACCTGATAACATCTCAAATTGGCAGGTATTCGAAGGTGACGAGCAAATCCTTGAGTTCCTGCATTGCGAGAAGACATTCGAAAATGCACTCATTGATGAAAAAGAGCATGACAGGCTTATGGATGAGAGTGGAGATAAGGAAAAAGATCAATCCAATACAATTCCCAAATCAGTTGTCAAGATGGAGCACTTGTATGACCTGCATGATAAATTTAAGAAGCCGACTAACTGCAAAACGCATAGCTCATCCATGAAGTATGAATCGGTCAACCTTGGAACCAAAGAAGAGCCCAAAACTATCAATTTGGGCTTGGGGTGCTCTCCACAAGAAAATGTTGCATTTGTTAAACTGTTTAAAGAGTACAAGGATGTCTTTGCATGGACATATGGTGACTTAAAAACCTTTGATACCAGCGTTATGCAGCATGTAATTCCTTTGGAAAAGGAGGCTAAGCCCTACCAACAAAACCTTCGTAAGATTAATCCAAACCTAGAACCATTGGCGAAGAAAGAATTGAACAAAATGCTGGATGCTAAAATAATTTTTCCGGTTAGACACCCCCGCTAGGTAGCCAATCTCGTGCCAGTAAGAAAGAAAAATGGAGACATCAGGCTATGTATCAATTCCAGAAACCTGAACAAAGCAAAGCAGAAAGATAACTATCCTGTCCCTTCTATGGAACACATTCTTTAGTGCGTTTCTGGGTCTGAAATGTTATCCCGTGCGTTTCTGGGTCTGAAATGTTATCCCTATTAGGTGGGTTTTCAGGGTATAATCAAGTGTTGGTATCTAATGGGGATCAGCGTAAGACAACCTTCAACACTAAATGGGGCACTTACGCATATTGTAAAATGCCTTTTCGACTTATTAATGCGGGTGCCACATTCTAGAGAGCTATGGACATAGCTTTCCGAGGATTGATTAACAGATCAGTAGTAGTGTACATGGATGACATTACTATGTATTCGTATCACAAAAGGGATCATATCTATCACCTGAAACAGATTTTCGAAAGATGTTGAAGGTATGGAATATCATTGAATCCCAAGAAGAGCGTTTTCGCAGTTACAGAAGGGAAACTACTAGATCACATCCTCTCTAGAGAAGGGATTGTTATTGATCCTAAAATAATAGAAACCATCATGAGAATACAACCCCCTGCAAATAAAAGGACAATGCAATCTTTCTTCAGGAAAATTAATTTCGTTAGGAAATTCATTTCAGGTTTCGCAGAAATAGTGCGTCCCATGCAGCTAATGATGAAGAAAGACGTTGTGTATAGGTGGAGCGATGAAGCTAAGAAATTGTTTCAGCGAATTAAGGAGGCCATCGCAGAAGCTCCTGCGTTGGTCAGTGCCAATTTCCACAAGGAATTCTTCTTGTACACTTTCGCTTCTGATGTTTCATATGCCGCAATCCTCACTCAAAAAAATCATGAGGAGAACGAAGTCCCTATTTCTTATATGAGCTCTAATCTTCAGGGAGCAGAACTGAACTACCCAGACATGGAGGAACAAGGCTTTGTAGTTTTTAAAGCCGTAAAACATTTTCGCCCTTATTTGTTAAAGGCCAGGACTAAAGTAATCATTCCCCTTCCTGCTGTAAGAGCCCTCTTTGTGCATAAAGAAATGGATGAATGGAGAGGGAATTGGATAACCGCCCCTCGAGATTACGCTGGCAAAGATAGTTCGAGGGCAGGGATTGTGTGAGCTCGCGGCAGAGACCTTGGTGGATAAAGAAGGCGCGTCCGAAGAACCAGAAGCGTAGAGTGGACAGAATGCACAAGTAGAATTCAAGGAAGAGCCCCTATGGATTAATGAGACGCTGATGTGTGAGCGCGAAACGTCGGAAGTCCCTTTGGACCTTGAATCGTGGTACTACGACATACGTTTTTATTTAACACGGGGATCATGTCCCAAGCACATGGATGCATCACGAAGGAGAGCGCTCAGATTGAAATCTAATCAGTATCACTTGGCCAATGACACATTATACAGAAAAAATTATGATGGAGTTTGGCTGAGGTGTTTGGAAAGGGATGATGTCGATCATGTCTTGAAAGAAATGAACAACAGCCCAGCAGGTGGTCACTATGGCAGAGAGACCACTGCTCACAAAATATTAAGAGATGGATATTACTGGCCCACAGTATTCAGAGACTTGCATGCCTACGCTCGGAAATGCAAGGTATGTCAAACTGCCACAGGACGAGAAAGAAGGCTAGTCGTTCCCCTCAGGCCGTCATGATTTATCGCCCGTTCCAGCAATGGGGTCTAGTTGTCATAGGTGAGATCACTCCGAACTCTTCACAGCAGCACAAGTATATACTCACAACAACTGACTACTTCACCAGATGGACCGAAGCCATCCCTCTTCGGAAGGTAAACGAAGACGAGGTAATATCATTTATTGAGAAATTTATTATCAACAGGTTTGGCATCCCTGACACTCTCATATTTGACAATGCTTCTTACTTTTCATCACTGAAATTGACTGAATTTGCTATTGATAAATCAATTCACATAAGGTATGCAGCAAACTATTACCCCCATGGAAATGGAGTTGCAGAGTCCTCAAATAAAAGCCTCATCCGCATAATCTGTAAATATGTCGCCGACAACCAAAGCAACTAGCACAACGCTCTAACAAACGCCCTTTGGGCTGATAGGGAAACTCCCCATACTTCCTCGTCTACGGACAGGAAACCATCTTACCTCCTAACGTTACCCTTCCCTCTTTACAACTCTCCCAAGCTTCAAGAGGGACCCCTTCAACCTTACTTCAAAAAAGGATCAACCAACTGGTGAGGTTGGAGGAATTGAGAGATAAAGCCATAAATAAATTTAGAAATCACCAAATGATTGTAAAGAGATGGTTTGATCGTCATCTCGCAGGAGATAAAGATTACCAAGTAGGAGAGCTACTCTTGAAATGGGACACGCTGAGTGAGCCAAAAGGTAAGCACACGAAATTCCAACACTTATGGCTGGGCCCGTTCCAAGTTGAAGAAAAAATCGGTCAGGGAACTTACAAATTGAAAACTTTACAAGGAGAAACTGAAAAACTCCCTGTTAATGGCCAACATCTTAAGAGATACTTCCAGTAGCCACCACATGGTGGTTACCTCCTAAGTAGGTTAGAATTCATTTTATTTTTGTTGTTAGCTTAGTTACATTTTCGTCCTGTCCTTTCCTATTTTATGCAAAGTTTATTTTCCTTTTGAATTTCAATCCTTTTCAGCCAATTAATTTTGGTGCTTCAGTCTCGTTTTCACCTTTATAACTCTCTTCAGATTGCCCTCATTCCTCACCTTCAGCTTTTTGCCTCCCTCAGTAAGCCGCTGATGAGTCTACCAATCCTAAATTCTTTGTTACCTTGCAAATCAAGCAATCTTTTAATGAGCCCATGAGAACTGGAAAATCAGCAGTGGAATTCAAATCAAAGCCACTCATTAGCATCTGTTGGGAACTAGGTAGGATCTGTTGATAACTTGGATACCTGGAGCATGTAGGGGCATCTTTATAAAACGAAAAAATGTGTAACCACAGCTAGACTGGCATGGCAGAACGTTGCATTTTTAAAATCCCACTCAGACCTAGCCTATACATGCTTGTAAGGCTTGCAGTTATTCTCCATTGGTCCCATCCACCACACTAAGTTTTCCAATACCCAGTAAACCTCCTTTCATGGGCTAAGCTCACTGTCATATATCCTGTGGAAAATCCAATTGTGCTCTAGTCCTTGTGCCTGAAACTGGAAGGACTTATTTAAAAGAAAATGAAATGTCGAGTCCTTGTGCCAATCTGAAAGGACAGGTTGTTTGGGAAGCAGGTTGGAGTAGGGGTTGTTGCTGGGCTCAGAGCACTGATTGACACAACGAGCCCAACCTTGCTTAAGCGGTTTAACAATATGGCATGATCCATGACTGCGCCCCATTCAAATCATATGAAAATATAGCACTGAAATTCTTATATAAAATGCAGATAAACATATCTACAACAAGTTTGATGAGCGATAAAGAGCTGAGGTACACACCTAAACAGGTATTGACAAACCAATGATGGCCCCGAAAGGATTTTTGAAAGTAGAAAACAGGTAGAGGGTCAATAAATCCCATAATACTAGCATTGGAGAATGCATGTCAAAACCCTATCAGTAGGTAGAAGTTATTTGTCTTTCCCGCCTAAAGTTATTAAATGCTGAAGTGGAACCTATGCCCATCCGTCTATGCAGTTTGCATTTCAAGTTTATCTTAACAACCTAATGTTCTACTGATCCAGAGTTTATTTGGTAACAGAGATACCTAGTTCGCCCAGCGGTTCACCATTTGTTGTGGCCACAACCACCACCCTATTAAAACATGCTCTGGTAGCAAATTTGAATGGGTCCCCGAGAAGTTTGATCTTTCACTTCTCCAAATGATCTGTTTTTATCTCATGGATTTTAACTATGTTCCAAGTCAAATCTTCAATTCTTAATGGTCAAAAACCCCCCTTTAATAAATCTTTGTTACATGATTCATTCATAACCCAATCTAGCCCTTCATTCATATCCTTCATCGGGACCCTATCAATCCTCATAAACCTTCATGGTGCCCTATGCCCACTCATATAACCACCCCGACTCTTTACCCCTCAAAACCTTCTATCGCACCTTTATTTCTATTATAACACTTTCGTAATAGAAATACTTTGCAAACGTATCTAACTTACCTTTTCCGCACTCTTTCGGTCTTTATGCACTTCTTGATGCCTACCTTTATCGCTATCGCAATCTCTCAATCTTCGCGGTTACACTGGGCATTCCTCCTTTGCACCCAATAAGCGATGACCTTCCGGACTTCAAATGCAATTAAGCATAACACATGTGATTTCGGGTCCACTCCCCCATCGCAAATCGCAATAGGCGGGATTCAAAGCTCATACATAAGGCGTTCCGCGATATGGCAAACCCAACGGGACTATCAAGCATAATATTTATATTTTCGGGTCTGCCTCCCCTGTCGCATATCGCAATCGGCGGAGCCCAGGGCTTATACATAAGGCGCACCGCGATATACCAGACCCGTCGGGACTATTAAATGCGGCACATATTTTTCGAGTCCAACCTATCACAAATCGCAATTAGCGAAGCCCAAAGCTTAAGCATAAGGCGAATTGCGATATGGCGGACCCGAAGATAATTATACATCTGGATGTATGGTATTTGAAGTCCGGCCTTATGGTCGGAATGCGGGTTTTCCCGTTTATTCCCATGTTTTCGATAAAACGTTGTGGTCCAGGTTTTCAAAGGAAAATCCCATATGGCAGACCCGTCGAAACTGTCAACTGCAACACATATATATTTTGGGTCCGCCTCCCCAATCGCAAATTGCAATCGGTAAACTTCAGTGTTTATATGTAAAGCGCGATGCGATATGGCGGACCCGCTAGCATTATTAACCACGACACATATATTTCGGGTCTGGCCTATCGCATATCGCAATCGGCGGAACCCAAAGATTAAACATAAAGCGCGATGCGATTAGCGGACTCGACGATGAGTATAGACCCAGGTGCATAATGTTTCAAGTCCGGCCTTATGGACGGCCAGGAGTTTTTCCCGTGTATTCCCATGGATTTCGATAAAATGGTGTGGTCCGGGTTTTCAAAGGAAAATCCCGTAAAGTGAATGGTCTGCTTTAGAAGCATTGTTAAGGCAATCCTTGAATAAAAATGAATATTGTGGGCAACAAGAATACGTGTCATAGCAGGTTCGGTGGTTTGATAATTATAGTTACTCTACGCTGCAAGATTAAATAGAAACTGTGGCTGAATGCAAGTTTGTTTGTGAACATGTTTGTCATATTTCTCGTAATCATAGCTAATATGAATTATTTCTGCAGGCGAGTTCGAGTGGACCCGATAGCGGATAAAGGCAATTTATATCAAGATGACACCTTTGCACCACCCGTGTCGATATTGCAAAGACATATTTTGCAGAAAGGGATATGAACCGCTATAGTGCATAATGGAGGCACGCGCCATGACAAGAGGAAGCACAGCGCCGATACATCAAGATATTATTACCTCCAATCATGCCAGATGTGAGATGATGAGCACAGTGTCTTCAGTTTCCTTCAGGAAATGATAGGGAATAATGTCCGCTCAATTCAAGTGCGAAGGGATGACACGTAGTCATCCTCTTTTAATCAATGTCTATTCATTTCCACAGGAAATGAAGCGCTCCAGCAGATATGCCCTCTATGTGTCAGTGGTTACACCGACTGTTCTAGGATTGTATATTCTGATTTGTATATTGAAAAGAGGGAGGCGAAAGGTTAAGTGAAGACCGAGGGTCAGTTCCTTCTGCATAAATCTTACCTCCAGAGATGAAGGGAGGACTTTTTTTAGGCAAAACAGTGTTTGTTTTATTGTATCAATAAAGAAGACTGTTTGGTCAAGAAAGAGCCTTTTTTTAGATTATGTTCCTCTTCTTTCATGTGTTTGGAATCAGGGTGTTGTTGCTGGCGTAAATATAAATGTGTTTTGTTTTGTGCATATTGATAATGATACAGCTTATGATTAGCCTTGGTTATTTGAATATAATTCTTTATCCTAGTTAACTCATGAGCAGTCCCTGATTTGGAACTATGTTAAACATCAGTTTCAAGTTTATTTGTAGGAACAAGAATGTGCATTCCTGTGTGAGCAATTAGGTTGCAATTAAGCTTTAATACAACCTTGTTCATCCGTGAACTCAGTAATTGATTCATCTGGACTTGGAATCTATGCATGATGTTTAATCTCTTTTGTTATGCCCCTGCAAGATAGATTAGAGTAGTTAGAATTAGCATAGATAAGATTTTATACATATAGGTTAGTTGTTTCTTTTGTTGATTTTATTGTCGCACAGATTGACACGACAACGCTCAGACCGGGGGCTGTCACTTTGATCCCCGATCCCTCCGTTTAAGCCTATCTCCCGCGGCTAAGGGGGGTAGACCCTACGAGATGATGAAGACCAACTGTCGACCAGTTGGTTGGGAGACACGAGACACGATATGATAAGCACTAGATGAATTTGATTGATTAGGTAGACCAGTGCCTTGAGAGATTGTCACTGAAATGATTACTTGTTAAATGACATAGGGACATAAACCGTGACCAGCAACCATTTGTCATCAGTGAAATCACTTGACCAAAACGATATCCAGCAACTGAAAATTTTAAAAGATGAATGCCCAAAACCACCACAAGATCCAGATATCAATTTCGCGTCCTGATTTGAAAGATCAGATCTCAGCGTGAAGGATACAACATGAAAACCACTGAATCCGATAAACTTTATGCTTTCTGACAAAACTAAAACAAAAGTTAAAATTTTAATCCTAGGCCCTAAAAAAAAAAATTTATTTGATTTTCAGATTTTCACTGTGAAAACTTCAGAAAAATCTCTCATGCAAACTTAAAAAATAAACTGAATGATAGACCCAGGATCAAAATCCAGCTGGGCTCAACAAAAATGCTTGTGGGAGTTGGCTGGTTCAGCCAAGAACTTCCCCGAACGCCCACAAAATTTCCTCCAGAAAATGTCTTCTGCACAGCTCAAAACAACCATTAGTAAAGAGGGCCAAAATGCTGCTAGATCTCAGGAAGTAATGGAGATAACTGCCATTACTTCAGAAACCCTAACAGCACCCAAACCCTAGCAAGTGAGCAAGATACCTGTGCTCACAACACTCTACAAAAAGCTATTATTAACGGCTGAAAATAACAAATGCAGAAAAATTAAACAATCTCACAGCATTCAAGAGAGTAACACCAGCAAGATATGGACCCCAAAGTCTTCTTTATTAACCAGAAACAGATTTACAAGAGAGCTTCTTCAGTCTTTTACTCACAGATCCCATGATCTGAAATGACCTCCTAAAACCCTATATAAAGGAAATGATCCCAACGGCTAGTTTCGAGTGATCCATGTTGAAATGATCTCGACCGTTGATGAGGATCAAGACATCTCTTGATCTCATCCGTCGATTTAAAATATTATTATTTTTTTATTTTTATTTTTTTAATTATTTTTTAAACTTTTATTATTTTATTATTTTATTATTATTTTTATTCATTTTTTAATTTTTTAATTCATTTTAAAATGGATCATCGAACTAAGACCTTGGAAACATCACCTAGGACCTAGGACTTAGGACTCATGAGGGGATTTAAACATTTTTCGACCCTCAGGACACATTACATCATGACTTTTACAATTTACAACATAAGGGAGAAAAGCCCCTTTAACATAGACCCTCACAAAACACCCAGTTCTGCAACATGACTATAATCTAGCAGACTAACACACTAGGATTCTCTCAAAATTCAAATGACAAAATCTATCCCGGCTTTGGGGTCAGGTTTGAAGGAAAACTCTGCCGATCCGTGGATCGGTGAGACAAAAAACCTTCCGGGACATATAGGCAATTTACAAACACGACTCATATCTGCTAGGATTATTTACAAAAAATACATGCAGACTGGGTTTACAATTAGATTGATCGAGCTGCTGATGACTGCAGGATGGCACGGACAAGCTGATCAGGTGCTGCCCCTTTTTGCAAAAAATAGGGAGGTGTACTGCATGGGTAGTTGACCGGTAGAGGTCAACATCTGGCTCTACTTGGGGACACGTTGCTGCTTGCAAGAATGTGAGAATCCAGAATCTGCACCCATACAACACACAGATAAGAATAAGTAGCGTCCATTCTAAAATCATCATATACATTAAGCACAGGAAAGATAAAAAGCTCGTCATTTATTTGACTAACTAATAACATGAAAGCAAATCTAATCCTATAGACAAAAATGAAATGCTGAAAAGACAAGGATCAGGGATAGAAATACGATACAAAGGATGCCCTACGGCATCAGATGTGTTCAATATAGTGCATACTGAGCATTTGCCTGCTTTCAGGCAAATCTGTCGGCTGCTTGTCGGATGTACCATGTCCAATTTTGCATATGGTAGGACTCCTTCTTATCCGAAAATCAAGCTGCTCGCGGCCGTCTGATGCGTCAAATCTTCTTCTTATTTTCCTTCTCTTACGCTTTTTCTTTTTGGTAGGCTGTATTACTGATGATGTGGAACTTTCTGTTTCAAAGCTCATAGATGAAGTATGTAAGATATGCGTGACATATTTTTCTTCATCTTGCATCTGATCTTTATCGTTTTTAAGTTTATCTGGATCACCTTGAATTAACCACCTCTCAATCGAATCAATGACCTCGTCATAGTAAGATGGAGCTTGTTGCGACAAATGAGAAGGCTCCTGATTTATATAGCTAGAGTATTCAACTTTTATAGCACTGATTTCCCTGGTATGATCTTCTTCCATAGTAAACAACTTTTTCTGAAGATATATCTAATTAGCTTTCATATCTTTTATTACTTTATCGTCTTTTTCCTTTATGACCATCAAGCAATGCTGCATAGAGTTTATCTCTTCCTCGTGATTTGCTTGCATGGTAGCCAACTGATTATTATGATCGAATGTCATGATAGTCATTTCTTCATCCATAGTTAATAACTTGTTTTGCATAGAATTAATTTCCCTATCATGATTAGCTTTCATGGTCATCATATTTTCCTCTAAGCCTGACAACTTGCTTTGCATAAAACTAATTTCTGTGTCGTGATTAATTTTCATGGCCTCAATTTCCTTAGCATGTTGATTTTGCATGATTTCCATCTCCCTATTACGTTTTTCGAGGTGAGCACATAAAGTTCTGACATCCTTGGCGTAACTAGTTTGATTGATTTCCATATTTTTCACCAGCAACATTAATTCTTGTATAATTTGCTTTTGCTCTTCTTTTTCATTATCATTGACCTGATCTGTAATGGCACAAGTGGATGGCACATTTTGATATGAAGCATTGTCCTGGAATCTTTCACTGACAGCTGGACCTTTTTCATTCTGCTGCACAGTTTTAGGGGCACAAGGCGAACTATCTGGATAACCATATCTATCTTTAAAAGCATTGACAATATCTTGTAAAGAGGTGAAAGAACCTTCAGGACAATTATTAAACCAATTCAAAGCATCACCCTCTAAGGAAAAGACAAAAAGACGCATTTTGACATCTTCGTGATCGTACTGAGAGGGTCTAGACTCTACAATATATGATCATTATGCGAGTGAACAAACATAGATGCCTTTTTACAGCGACTGCATCACCTATTGAAAACAAAGGTAATTTGGAGATGGCCACTTCCGGAACGTCATGGAGGTCATCAAAATGACATGGTTTAAACGAATAATCCATGATGAATAGCAAGGGACCAAGTGGATGATAGAACGAGATCTCTGCTCAAGAAAATCAAAAATGAAAGAAGTGGAGTCGCCACTTGAACAATAAATCTGATTCTAAGATCTAAAGGGTACCAGCAAGCAGATTGAGGGAAGTTTCTTGTCTGGGAAAAATAATACAATGGAGTCGCCACCCAAACAAGAAACAAAACCGAAGAGATGCTGCTGATATGCGATGAAGAGATGCCAAAATATTGAAACTGCCAGGTCAAATGAGAGATGAGAAGATGAGAAGATGAATGTCGATGAAACCCTAGGGACAAAAAAACTCTATCCCCGGCAACGGCGCCAAAAATGTTGGCGTTGCTGGGCCAGATGAAAAGATAAAAAAAAAAGAAGGATGATTGTCGTTGAAACGCCGAGAAAACAATTTCCCCGGCAACGGCGCCAAAAATGTTGTCGCACAGATTGACACGACAACGCTCAGACCGGGGGCTGTCACTTTGATCCCCGATCCCTCCGTTTAAGCCTGTCTCCCGCGGCTAAGGGGGGTAGACCCTACGAGATGATGAAGACCAACTGTCGACCAGTTGGTTGGGAGACACAAGACACGATATGATAAGCACTAGATGAATTTGATTCATTAGGTAGACCAGTGCCTTGAGAGATTGTCACTGAAATGATTACTTGTTAAATGACATAGGGACATAAACCGTGACCAGCAACCATTTGTCATCAGTGAAATCACTTGACCAAAACGATATCCAGCAACTGAAAATTTTAAAAGATGAATGCCCAAAACCACCACAAGATCCAGATATCAATTTCGCGTCCTGATTTGAAAGATCAGATCTCAGCGTGAAGGATACAACATGAAAACCACTGAATCCGATAAACTTTATGCTTTCTGACAAAACTAAAACAAAAGTTAAAATTTTAATCCTAGGCCCTAAAAAAAAAAATTTATTTGATTTTCAGATTTTCACTGTGAAAACTTCAGAAAAATCTCTCATGCAAACTTAAAAAATAAACTGAATGATAGACCCAGGATCAAAATCCAGCTGGGCTCAACAAAAATGCTTGTGGGAGTTGGCTGGTTCAGCCAAGAACTTCCCCGAACGCCCACAAAATTTCCTCCAGAAAATGTCTTCTGCACAGCTCAAAACAACCATTAGTAAAGAGGGCCAAAATGCTGCTAGATCTCAGGAAGTAATGCGAAGTACCTGCCCCATTACTTCAGAAACCCTAACAGCACCCAAACCCTAGCAAGTGAGCAAGATACCTGTGCTCACAACACTCTACAAAAAGCTATTATTAACGGCTGAAAATAACAAATGCAGAAAAATTAAACAATCTCACAGCATTCAAGAGAGTAACACCAGCAAGATATGGACCCCAAAGTCTTCTTTATTAACCAGAAACAGATTTACAAGAGAGCTTCTTCAGTCTTTTACTCACAGATCCCATGATCTGAAATGACCTCCTAAAACCCTATATAAAGGAAATGATCCCAACGGCTAGTTTCGAGTGATCCATGTTGAAATGATCTCGACCGTTGATGAGGATCAAGACATCTCTTGATCTCATCCGTCGATTTAAAATATTATTATTTTTTTATTTTATTTTTTTAATTATTTTTTAAACTTTTATTATTTTATTATTTTATTATTATTTTTATTCATTTTTTAATTTTTTAATTCATTTTAAAATGGATCATCGAACTAAGACCTTGGAAACATCACCTAGGACCTAGGACTTAGGACTCATGAGGGGATTTAAACATTTTTCGACCCTCAGGACACATTACATCATGACTTTTACAATTTACAACATAAGGGAGAAAAGCCCCTTTAACATAGACCCTCACAAAACACCCAGTTCTGCAACATGACTATAATCTAGCAGACTAACACACTAGGATTCTCTCAAAATTCAAATGACAAAATCTATCCCGGCTTTGGGGTCAGGTTTGAAGGAAAACTCTGCCGATCCGTGGATCGGTGAGACAAAAAACCTTCCGGGACATAGATTATCATAAGAAAGTTAGGTCCACCTAGGCAATTTACAAACACGACTCATATCTGCTAGGATTATTTACAAAAAATACATGCAGACTGGGTTTACAATTAGATTGATCGAGCTGCTGATGACTGCAGGATGGCACGGACACGCTGATCAGGTGCTGCCCCTTTTTGCAAAAAATAGGGGGGTGTACTGCATGGGTAGTTGACCGGTAGAGGTCAACAGATTTAATTGAAGTCTTCCTTGAAGAAGCAATCTTTCAACACCTATAACAGTTTACGGGACCCTTTAAAACCCGTTGGAACTAGCCACTCCAAATGAAAACAGATCTAATTGGGGCCTGCGATCGGATTAGTTTCCCTTTGTTGGCATAGCGAAAATCCTTCCATGTCAACAGGTTCATAGCTTGTGAGGCCACTAGTGCAGGATCACCTGCCATACAAGTTCAAAGGGAGTGTGCACTCCCCGCTACTAGCAAAGCATCTTCTAGCATTTGGTATGTTGACAGT
The DNA here is from genome assembly GCA_000404065.3 of Pinus taeda. Taxonomy (NCBI): domain Eukaryota; kingdom Viridiplantae; phylum Streptophyta; class Pinopsida; order Pinales; family Pinaceae; genus Pinus; species Pinus taeda. The sequence continues at coordinate 346,841 of APFE031695362.1, read as the reverse complement.
GGCGCTTCCCGCCACATGATAGGAGTGAGAGAGTACTTCTCAGGGCTTTCAGAGGATGATACTGAGATGGAGAGCAGTGGGTGTGGGGACATTGACATTTGATAGGGGACCCAAACCTCCCTTGAAAGTGTCAGATGTTCTATATGTGCTTGGAATGAAGAAGAACCTGATATTTGTCTCAACACTTGAGGACAAAGGGTATGATGTGTTTCTCAGCAAAGGGCAGGTGCTTATATATCCTAGGGGAACTCCAACTTCTTCAGCTAGAGTGATTGGTGTGCGCCATGCCAAGGTGTACAAGTTCTCATTCCAGCCCCTAATGGCATTGAGTAGCAGCACCAGAGATAGGACCGACAACAAATCTAGCAGTTTAGATTTGTGTGAGATTTGGCACCGCAAGATGGGGCACATGCATCATGGGGCCTTAATACATTGTGGGAGATCACCACTGGTGTGCCAGATTTCAATTCTGATCACCTTGATGTATGCAAAGAATGTGCTATGGGGAAGTTTGCCAGATCCCCTTTTCCCAGCAGTGACAACAGAGCAATCGGGATCCTTGACTTGATTCATACCGATGTGAGTGGTCGGATGTCTCATGTATCCTTGAGCGGCTATGAGTACTATGTTTTATTCATTGATGACCACTCCAAGAAGACCTGGATTTATTTCTTGAAGACCAAGAGTGAGGTCTTCAAGTAGTTTCAAGAGTTCAAAGCTCTTGTGGAGACCCAGATAGGTAGGAAGATCAAGGTCCTCAGGTCAGACAATGGAGGAGAGTATACCCTTGGTGAGTTTGTTGATTTTTGTGCTGAGGCGGGCATTAGGAGGGAGTTCATAGTTCCTTACAACCCTGAGCAAAATGGGGTTGTGGAGAGGAAGAACAAATCCATTGTAGGGTACCTTTATTTTTGTGGGCAAAGGCTTGCAACACTGCTGCGTACTTGCAGAACAGGAGTCCACATTGTGCCTTGGGGAATGTGACTCTGAAGGAGGTTTTTTCTGGGAAGAAGCCTAATGTTGGGCACTTTCGTATCTTTGGGTGCCTTACATATTCCTATGTCCCCAAGGAGAACAGGACCAAGCTAGAGCCTAGTGCAGACAAGGGCATCTTTGTGGATTATAGCAAGACCTCGAAAGCTTATCAAATTTATATTCCTGTGCAGACGAAAGTGGTTGTCAGGCGGGATGTGAAGTTCAAGGAGGAGAGAGCTTTCAGGAGGTCACGGGAGTTAGAGTATCTCGAGTCACCAGACCCTCAAGAGCAGCTAAGTCAGTCATAAAGATATAGTGGTCATGGATCAGGACGTACATTGATTACAGTGTCAGGTCCATCAGTGAGCAGTGGCTCTCAGAGTCAGGTGGTTGGTTCTTCGAGCATCATGCAAGGCAGTCTGCAAAGCAGTTCACAGGGTAGTCCACTAATGGACAGTTCGCACGGTACTTCAGCATCTATAGGCACAGATTCAAGCATGAGATCAATTCGCAGGCCTTCAGGAGTTCAGGCTTCTGATGATGATGAGGATTTTTTCACTCTGGTGGGAGAAGAATGCTCAGGGAAGAGGAAGCCCAAGTGGCTTCAAGATACCTTGCACGAGGCCACATTAGTTGCTGGGCCAAAGAGACAGGTCAGAGAGAGTAAACCACCTGAGCGGTTTTGTAGTTACATGGCATCGGTAACAAGCATTGTTGACTTCGAGCCTTCTAGTTATGAGGTGGCAGCCAGCCAGCAGGTCTAAAGAGGCCATGATGGAGTATTCTTCTATTATGAAGAACGATGTTTGGGAGGTAGCGTCGAGGCCTGAAGGTAAATCAGTTGTTACTTCCAGATGGCTCTACAAGATAAAGCATGTTGCAGATGGCAGCATCGAGAAGTTCAAGGCTCAATTTGTGGCGAGAGGGTTCTCACAGGTAGAGGGAGTTAACTATGAGGAGACCTTCGCTCATGTAGCTCGGTATACATCTATTCGCTCCATTATATCGATTCTAGCAGAGATGGGTTGGAAGATCCACCAGATGGATGTGAAGACCGCATTTCTCAATGACTTCATTCAGGAGGAGGTTTATATTGAGCAGTCACACGGCTTTGAGGTGCATGGGAAGGAGTCCCATGTATGCAGATTGAAAAAGGCACTCTATGGCCTGAAGCAAGCTCCTAGAGCTTGGTACTTGAGGATTGATACATACTTGCAGCAGTTGGGTTTCACAAAGAGTGAGGCTGATCCGAACCTATGCTTCATTGTGGTGGGTGAGGAGCCTCTCATTGAGGTGTTGTATGTTGATGACTTGATCATCACTGGTGCAGAGAGACTCATTGAGGGCTGCAAGAGAGATCTTGCTTCAGAGTTCAAGATGAAGGATATTGGCTTGAAGCATTATTTTCTAGGATTCCGAGTTGGTGGATCCTACTCTATACAGAGAGTTGATTGGTAAATTGATGTATTTGGTCAACATTCGACCAGATATATGTTTTGCAGTTAACACTATGAGTCAATTCATGTGTGAGCCCAGGAGAGTGCACTGGGTGGCTTCAAAACACATTCTTTGTTACTTGCAAGGGACTGTGATTTTGGTCTAGATTATAGACAGGGTGATGGAGTCAAACTGGCAGGGTACACGGATTCAGATTGTGGGCAGGATGTGCTTCAGATAGGAAGAGTACTTCCGGTGTTGTTTTGGGTTGTGTCGTGGATCAGCGGGAAACAATAGTCAGTTGCATTGAGCTCAGCTAAGGCAGAGTATATGGCTGCTAGTTTGGCTAGTTGTGAGGTCATATGGCTTTGCAAGATGTTGTTTGGTATATTTGGTCAAGCATTGAGACCTTCAGTAATTTATTATGATAATCAGAGTTGCATAAAACTCATAGAGAATCCAATGTTTCATGACAGGCCAAAGCATATTGAGATCAAGTATCACTTCATTAGAGACTATGTCCAAAAGGGAGCTATCAAGCTTGAGTACATTTCCACAAATGAGCAAGTAGCGAACATTTTCACCAAAGCCTTACCACGTGGCAAGCATGTCTACTTCAAAGACAAGATGGGAGTGGTGAGGAACACTTTCCTCGGTAAGAGGGAGTGTTAAAATTTGGGTACCAGAGGACAAGTGGTTCCCTAAGGCTTTGATCTTTGGCCTATGGAAAAGTGTCCAAATTTATTTGTACTTTTCTCCTAAAGTGACTTTATAAGTGGTAAAATCAATTTAATTTAAAAGTGACTTTATACATGGTAAAGTTACATTCTAATTTAAGGGTGACTTCATTAAAGTCAATCAAAAATTAGAAAGTGAAAAAGTAACTATGGAAATAAAAGGCTAAGTGGGTCTTTATTTAAGTGGGTGAGTTAAAAAATAGAAAGTGAGAATTAAATGCACATTTATTCTCATCCCTAAATCTAAATGAATCTCAGCCATTAGATCTTAGGGTAACCCAAAAGGTCATTTAGAGAGCAAAAGGAGAAGAAAAGAGAAAAGATCAATTCATTCTTTCATGAGCATTTGGGAAAAAGAGAAAAGAGAGCAAGGTGAAAATTTTTGAGCAGTGAAGAAGTGAAGGAGAGCAGCAAAAAGACATTTCAGTAAATCTAGGCAACAACATTTATTGGCACGCATCCCAACGCAAAAGCGTACAATAGGATAAAGGCACAAAAATCAAGGAAGAGGGACAATAGCAAGGGCACGAATTTCGAAGCAGATTTGGGCACAATTTTCGAGGCAATCATACTGCTGAAATCCGTACAGTTCATACATCAGGGTATGGGCACGATTTTCGAGGCAGGTCGTACGGCATTTAATGTTGTTTTATTGCTAAAAAATTATGTTTTGGTTGTTCGCTAATTGGCATGATTTTCAAGGCAGAGTTCAAGCACGAAAATCGAGATAAGTTGTAATTTGTGGTTGTTGGAATTTTTACTGTGTATTTCAGTTTCTCTGTAAAAGCATTTTCAGAAATAAAGAAGAGCTCTCAAACTGGTTTTCCCCAAGAGTTGTAGGGGGTTTTTCCAAGGTCACATTGACCAAAAATCACTATGTCATTTTCTGTGTGTGGGGTTGTCATAATTTTGCTATGTTTTATTTCTGCAATTTCAGCACTCATAATTTTGTTGTGTTTTATTTCTGCAATTTCAACAGTTGTGAAATCACTAAATTTGTGTTTTCAGAAAATATTGTCATTTCCAGATTTTAGAATTTTTTATCATGCTTAAACTGATAACCAGAGTGGGGTTTGAAATTCTTCGTTTACCTGGTAGAACAGCACCAAACAACGATTCTGAAGTGTTACAAGGGTACAAAACAGCTTTGAGGAAAATTTATAGAGATATGGGAGTTGCAATGGAAGTCCGCCAAGAATTTGGAGGATTTGTACATTCTACTGGTAGCTTTTCAGATCCAGTAGCTATGGATGATCGAGGGCATCTTGATCCTATTACTTGGTGGGGCTTCCATGGTGGTGATACCATTCATCTCTGTCCTCTAGCCACCAAGTGTTATCACAGGTTATTAGTTCCTCATCAGCTGAGAGGAATTGGAGTACATATGGCTTCATCCATTTAGTGAAGCGAAACACGCTGGGAACGACAAAGGTTGAGGATCTTGTGTATGTTCGTTCCAACCTCCGTCTTCTATCACATGTTGAACCAGAGTATAAAAAAAGTCCGAGCAGGATGTGGGATGTGGAGCCTGAGATCTCTAACTTGAACCTGACACTGAATACCATGACTCACCTCAACCTACTTGAGGATATTGTTCCACCACCAGTCCAGCTTACTGATGCAACTTCCTACATTCCAGGACCCCCATCATCTATTTATGATGTAGAGTTGCATTACGCAGAAGATATAGATCCATTTGAGGATATGTAAATGTATTGACAATTATCATTTATGATATCATGATCCTTTTTGTTACTTTGTATGAGCCTTGAGGGAGGATGCATCATTTCAGTGCTTCAGTGTTCATATTTATAATATATCTAATGGTTTTAGTTCTAAAAGTGTTTGATGGTTTCATGGAATATTTGACTTTTGAACTCTAAAGTATTTTTTTAATTTAAAAAATATTATTATATTTATTTTTTTGTACGTGATGTATCCTTGCCGTATCCAAATCCTGGATTTTCAAAAAACTAGCAGATCCGGATCCGGATCCGTATCCATACCTGAATCCTGGTAACATAGATTGTCAGAAATACCAGATGGACTGCTTGTATTATCAACCCTACACAACACTTACAAAGCAAAAAAAAAAAAAAAAAACTTGCCAAAACCAGAGGAAAGAGACAGATTGACATTCTGTAGTTAACATATACAATTCATTACATGTTAAACTCAAGACAATGTGGTGCATCTATTTACGAAACAAAATGAAGTTTGGTTAATTCACAATCAATTCTTATTAAAGGCACTTACCCAACCATTTTGCCCACTGTGAAATTAGATGACAAAGAATTCCAGCAAAAGCCTGTTTTTCCTTTGTCCTGTTTTCTTCCCGTTCATTCTCATCATGATGAACCTATAAAACATAGGAAAATAACATTTAAAAATCCTTTTTGAAGTGTATATATTAGAGATCCCTGAACCCTTTACCTTTGAATTAAATTTACCTTCACAATACACCATTGTGAATTTCAACACAACATCTTATAGTAGAAAGATATAGACACAGATATACCAAGCATTTTCTGGTATGGAAGCGTCCAAATAGATTCATATTGACTTAGGTCGAGTATCTAACATTTGCCATAACAGGGATGATCATTGACAGGTTACTACAGTTTCCTTGTGCATATCTTGCATGATGCCACAGCTGAAACACCCTAACAAGCTGGCATGTACAAAGCAATAGATCAAGGTTGCATAGCTTTACTCGAGTCTGTTTAACAGCTACTACAATCATTTCAAAAGTCATAAGCAATAATTTAGAAAGCAGCAAGAAACCAAGGTCTCTATATGAATGGAGTGCCTTGAGCAAGTGCATTTCACTTGCTTGCTACAGACCAGTGTTTTACACTTTTAACAAATATTATATCACATTCAGAGATCATCTGCTGTGCTTCAGCCACTTGAATACTGTCTTGACTGGTAATAAGAAGATAGCCTTTTTCACAATTGTATGCCTTAGGCAAACTTTGTTTGCCAGATGTTCTTTCAAACCTGGTATCATATGGTTTCAACCAATTCACATACATACATCCTCTATGATGAGCATTTTCAACAACTTGTACCCTCAAAAAGTATGAGAAGTTTGATTTCCTGATGAGATGCTTTATAAAGCAAAATTTAACTTATCATGCCATAGCAGTCATAACAGGCTATCAAAGTGCACTTCAACTGATTTAACAAACTTAGTATTAGCATGTAGAACATGTATAATAAAAATGTGTCAGACCATATCTATTCTTAAAGTATGACTCGATATTAAAAATGTGTGATTGACAAAAGGCTTCAAGGCAAATCCTAATTGCATTGGTCAATTTCTAAACTATTAAAAGAGACAGGGAGAATGGAAAGAGTTGAGAAAACGCTGAGAATTACTACATGTTAAAAGATTGCTACACAAAAGTTTGGGACCATTCATTGCTTTAGCAATATGTTTCCACTTAAATTTTTTATTCCTATTACGCAGGCAAATTCTATCCTGTGGAAAGTAAAAATTCTCAAATGAATCCTTGGAACCTGTACGTAAATACCACAGATAGTCGAGGAGATAGTGGCTCCCAAGACAGCCCAAAAGTTTGTATCAAAGGATTTCCACACAACTCCCATGCTTTCCCTGAAGATAGTCATGATATTTTCAGTAGTCAAAATTAGTAATGCTGCATCTGTTTATAAGCTATACAAGTTATTCCTTATAGTGTATTCCTTGGGGCAAGTCAATAAAAGAAGCCATATGAACTTGGGCTAGAGAAACCTGCATAATACATGTTTGGAGAGTTACATGCTTACGAACCTCATGAAAGGGTATTTTCTGTATTAATTATATGAGGAGCCATACTGCATTGAAGTCTTAGGACATATGGTCAATGGATGTACCACAATCCCCTACTGGGTTTCTCTAGATGTGGTAAAAACCTTTTGACTGGGTTAATCAAATGACATTGTTCTGCCTAGGTCAATTTTCCCAGTCTTGTTCTGTCTAGGTCACCTTTGGCAGTCTCCCATTTCCATTGTGGCAATTCTAGAGCAGCCAGTGGTGCCCATAGCAAAGCAATTTTTGTCATAAGATGCCATAGAATGCTTGCACCAATGTAGCACTGAGAGGCAGTCTCTCTGTCCTAGAAATAGAGAAACAGATCAGGGCCATTCCTAGTCAATGCAGAGGATGGCTTGGAGATATCCATGAGCTATCCCCCGTCCAAAAGAAACATCCCAAAGAAATCACCTATGTGAGGGAACAATGGCACATCCCTCAAACCCAGTAGGTGTTGGAAATATTGTTGTCACTGATGTCAATAACAGGGGGAGACTACAGATGCCCAAGATAAAGATTGCAAGATGGAGATTGTTGGAAATATTGCTTTTGAACTTTTGATGTCCCATTTGGATACCCTTGTTTCTCTAAATGTGAAAATCCCTAGATCTAACAATCTCAGGAATCCAATTGCAACCAGCTGAATCTACTTCTCCTAGATTGTAAATTATGTTACAAACTTATTTCAGAGTTCTTCATGAAATATCTAAGCAAATTATTGAAGCAGCCTACACCAAATTAATTATGATTCTGAAACATAGAAATTGAGCAAAGAAAATAGAAACACGTAGAACACAATTATTTTTGGACAAAAGTCCTCGAAAAAACCCAATGCAGTAAAACGGCTGCAGCAGCTCTGAGGGTTTATTATTATTAAGCAGTAGCAAAATATGACTACATCATTGAATACCTCACAGGGTTATTCAGTTACAAAGAGAATTTCTGGCAGAAGCTTTGTGAGTTTTACCTCACACAATCACTGAGAAATCCTGGCTAATCCAGCCCCAAACTGACTGCCCCTCGGCTTTTCTGGCTGCCTCTATGCAGTGTCTGCATCAGCCCAGCATCAAGCTCTCTAGGTGTTGCATCACTTCTCTGGCTGGTCGATTTACTACGCAAAAAATTCGATTTCTACCTCTCGGTCTCACACCCCGACTCCCGGCTTCTAAAAATCAAATTCCTCTACAAATTTCGGACTTCTCTCTCTCCCTCTGCATTGGTTATGCGTGGCCCTTCTGGCCCTGCATCAGCCTCTACATCAAGGCTTCTGGATCACTTACTACCTCTCTGTTGATGTATCTCCAGCTAAGAATCTCTCTGGAAACTACTATCCCTGCCCGTCAACTGCAAAAGATCTCCTCAATCAATTTTTCCTCCTGAGAACTTCTCACTTCAGAAAATCAATTTTCTCTATCTCTCTATGTGTTTTCCAAATGACGCTCAAGCCCCTACTTATATCTTCCTGTTGGATAACCAACGGCCTAGATTAAAACACAACCAAAGGCTCAAATCGTTTTGGCTTGTTCCATGGCTTTTTCTAGAAGTTTCACCCCTGATTAGATTAATACCCATTAATATTTTAATTTTCCTAAGTTTAGCCTTAGGAACCCCATTAAAAATATTAATTATTTTAATAAAATCACTTATGGATGAAATTTCCCAAAACGCTTTTTGGGTTCTTTGGAAAACCTGTGCCCAAGCCTCCCTACAAAATTTGAGGATTAGAACACATCCGATGCTACCCCAAATCAACACTCCCTCTTAGCGAGGAATGTGTTCTAGCAATACACTGCTACTGCATATTGCTCTGACTCTAAAGCATTGCCCTCTGTGTTGTTGATGTCTGACATGTTATCCACCAACTACTACATTGCTGCTACTACTATACTATTGCCTTTGACACTGCCACTGCAAATGTTACATCTGTATTGCAGCTCCCTCTCAAATGTTATATCTGTTATGCTGCTAGCACTGCCACTGCTAACAATGCATTCGTACTGCAACTCAGTTGCTGAGAGAAGCAACTGAAAACACCCAAAATTGGATAAGTTTCCAGTGGATACACCTCGGTGCTGTAATCCTGACTACTACTAGTCCCACGCTGCCTTTTGAAGCCTACTGCACTGTTGAAGCTCTGCACTGTGCCTCCTCGCACTACTGCCTCTTTGCTTTGTGTTGCTCATGTTCTGGCTCTACTAAACATTGCATTTGTCGAATCAACACTCCATGGCACCAACTGAAAACTCTACCATCCCACTGCTATTGATCATGGGCTCCCATAGCAAGGTGTTGATCCAAGAGGTGGGCTCCTCAAGAATCCTGCCCATCTATAGCTCTATCAAACTACAGTTCTAGATCAGCCCACCTCCCTCCTGGAGGTATCTTGGCTATCATGGCGAACTCCTCCTCTTGTTCAATCTTTGTGGCTGCAAACTTAGGATCATGCTTCTCATCCTTGTCCTTTTTCTTCAAGGGACATTGGGATGCATAGTGGCCCATCTCGCCACATCTAAAACATTTCACCTTAGAGACGTCTTTCTTTCACTCTGTTGCCCCTATTGTCCCTTCAATGCAAGGGTTGCATTATCCTCCTCCTCTACTTTGGGCTTCGACCCACTCTACTACTGCTCCTGTCAAGTTTGACCTTGAGCAGGTCTCTCCTCAGCTCTTCTTGTTTCAGAGCTGCCTACATCTCATCCCAATTTGGCAATGCTACTCTACCCAGGATACTCTAGACAAAGATTTGCCACTCATCCGAGACGAAATTTAGAGCTAGTCTCACTAACTCCGAATCCTGAGATGTATGTCCCACAGCTGACAGCTCATCACGAGTTTCCTTCAGTTTCGTGAGGAACGGATCCACACGTTCTCCCTTCTACATCTGAGCAAATCTCAGCTTCTGCTCTAAGTACATCTTCTGCTACTCAGAAGATCCCTGGTACAATGTGGCCAAGGCATCCCACATCTCCATAGAGGTCCCTTTGCTAGAAATGTGGCACACCACATGATCCTTGACTCCATCCAAGATCATCCTCTTCACCTTAGCCATCTCATCTTTGTACTTCTTCAATGGATTTGCATCTGCCAAGACAGCGACCACATTATCAACATAAGTCTTGAGGGCATGCTCATCTAGAAGGAAAGTCATTCTAGCCTTCCAGATGGCATAGTTGGAAGCCTCGTCCAACCTATCTTGATCCCTCAAGCCAGATTTCCATTTCCTTCGAAAAATGTCGAACACCTCCCTCTTTCTCTCTGCTGCGTAGCTCCTAGGCTACCTTACGCACTCCTTGATGGAGCTGGCTCCTCTACTGCTCAGCGATTAAGATATGTTGATTTCCTTGGCAAGAAATCACTTAGGAAGTATTCCCTCACTATATGATTTGCTTCCTCCTTCTGACGGCTTTTCTGCCCAGCACTCAACTTCCAGAAAACTGCGTCCTTCTAGCTCTGGGTAGCTCCCTCTACCTTGGCAAGTTTTCGATCTGGCATTCTTACCTCTCTTAGTACATCTTCCGCTACTTGGAAGAACCCTGATACAATGTGGCCAAGGCATCCCACATCTCCATAGAGGTCCCTTTGCTAGAAACATGGCACACCACGTGATCCTTGACTCCATCCAAGAGCATCCTCTTCACCTTAGCCATCTCATCTTTAAACTTCTTCAGTGGATCTGCATCCGCCAGGACAGCTACCACATTATCAACATAAGTCTTGAGGGCATGCTCATCTAGAAGGAAAGTCATTCTAGCCTTCCAGATGGCATAGTTGGAAACCTTGTCCAACCTATCTTGATCCCTCAAGCCACTGGTTTTCATATCCTCCGAAAAATGTCGAACAACTCCCTCTTTCTTCCTACTGCATAGCTCCTAGGCTACCTTACGCACTCCCTAATGGAGTTGGTCAGTTGTTGCTCCTTTGTTGCTCAGCAATCGAGAAATGTTGATTTCCTTAGCAAGAAATCACTTAGGAACCATTCCCTCACTATGTGATCTACTTCCTCATTCTGACGACTTTTCTACCAAGCACTCAGCTTCCAGAAAACTGCGTCCTTCTAGCTCTGCATAGCTCCCTCTACCTTGGCAAGTTTTCAATCTGGCATTCTTACCTCTCTATCGGCTCACTCAGAGAGAGACACCCATGAAAATATAGCCCTCCTGGTTAGAACTATGTTATCCCTTAGGGGATTCGAACTGTTGCTTGTTGCAGAGTTGGCTCTTGCTTCAGTGCTAGATCTGCTCTTCCATGTTTCACGTCAACAGCTCTGATACCATGTGAAAATTCCTAGATCTAACAATCTCAGGAATCCTACTGCAACCAACAGAATCTACTTCTCCTAGATTATAAATTATGTTACAAACTTATTTCAGATTTCTTCATGAAATATCGAAGCAAATTACTGAAGCAACCTACACCAAATTAATTATCATTCTGAAACATAGAAATTGAGCAAGGAAAATAGAAACATGTAGGACAGTTATTTTTGGACAAAAGTTCTCGGAAAAACCCAATGTGGGAAAACCGGTGCAACAATTCCGAGGGTTTATTATTATTAAGCAATAGTAAAATCTAAATACATCATTGAATACCTCACAGGGTTATTCAGTTACAGAGAGAAATACTGGCAGAAGCTTTATGAGTTTTACCTCACAATCACTAAGATATCTTGGTTGATCCACTCCAAATTGACTGCCCCTGGATTTTCTCGCTGCCTCTATGCAGTGTCTGCGTCAGCCCAGGGTCAAGCTCTCTGGGCGTTGCATCACTTCTCTGGTTGGTCGATCTACTGCCCAGGAAATTCGATTTCTACCTCCCAATCTCACACCCGCTCCCGACTTCTAAAAATCGAATTCCTCTATAGATTTCGGACTTCTCTCTCTCCCTCTGCGTTGGTTCTGTGTGGCCCTTCTGGCCTTGCGTCAACCTTTGCATCAAGGCTTCTGGATCACTTACTGCCTCTCTCTGCTGATGTATCTCCGGCTGAGAATCTCTCTCTCTAGAAGCTGCTATCCCTACCCCTCAACTGCAAGAGATCTCCTCAATCGATTTTTCCTCTTGAGAACTTCTCACTTCAAAAAATCAATTTTCTCTATCTCTCTGTGTGTTTTCCAAATGACCCTCAAACCCCTTCTTATATATTCCTATTGGACAACCAACAGCCTAGATTAAAACATAATCAAAGTCTCAAATCGTTTTGGCTTGATCCATGGCTTTTTCTAGAAGTTTTACCCTTGATTATATTAATACCCATTAATATTTAAATTTTCCTAAGTTTAGACTTAGGAACCACATTAAAAATATTAATTATTTTAATAAAATCACTTCTGGGTGGAATTTCCCAAAAGGCTTTCTAGGTTCTTTAGAATACATGTGCCCAAGCCTCCCTGCGAAATTTGAGGCTTAGAGCACATCCAATGCTACCCCAAATCAACACTAAAGACGTATCTCTAATGGGAGAATAAGATATATGGTTTAAAAGATTATTCTAAGACCTTTCCAATGGTATATGGTGTTGAAAGTTGTAACTAGGTTAGGTCTTCATAATTGTGATTATCATTATGTATTTATATATTTTATAAAACAAACGAAAGGAAAAATTTCACGGATGGGTGTCATGCTCAAGTCAAATTATTATTTTAGATAAGCATGTTCTTCATGCTTCTAGGATTTATTGAGTCAAAGTCCTATTTGGACCTATTGTAAAGAAAAATGAAAGAGAAATTTTCTAATTGTAATTTGGATCAAAACTGCCTCTAGATGCCAAGTCGGCCTACCTGTCAAGTCGGCCCTACCCCAAAGGACATGTCTATTCAAAGTTCAAACCCCTCAGGACAAGTATAAATAGAAGGAAGTTGGAGCGCATTTTGGACACAAAATTTCGCATGAGTTGATCTGAAATATTGCAGAGAAAGATAGAAAAGAAGAGGAAGACCGAAATCTGAAGTCGCCGAGTTTTTCTTGAGATTGGATATGTGGAAGTTCTGCCTTGATATACCTTTTGTTGAAGATTCATTCATGTTGCTATTGCTGGTCTCTCGCTGTTGATGAACTTGCTGCGCAGAAGGAGGATTTGACTTGGCATCTAGAGGGTTGGAGTCTTTCTATGGTCATGGATCTTGGATATCTCACTTTGATCTGATTTTATAAGAAGAGAATTTTTTTTGGGTTTTCCCCTTGGAGGTGTTTTGCCCTAGCTCAGAGCCTATATCTTATGTTCATTGTTTTCTTGTGATCTCCGTGTTTATGATTTTGGTAATTGTTTGATGAAAAGAACATGATAAAGATTAAAAAGAAGCCAACAACATTCACAAGCAATTATTAATGACAGAAAAACCACCCTAAATCATAAGCCTCCCAATTTCTCAACATATGGCACTCCCTCATACTCCATAGGAATGAGAAGATACGAAATATTCTGTCAAGTCAGCCCAACCAGAAAGTACAGGTCGACTCAACTAGTGTTTACAAGTTGGCCCCATAAGTGAACACAAAAACACTATTAAAGGATAGATGAGTGCATTTGAAGTGTATCCAAGCAAGAAGATGAAGTACAACTATACAAAAGAGATTTGAGGTGTGCAAGAGGACCTAAAAAGTATTCTTGGGGTTTAAAGGTGCACAAGAAGAGTCTAAGGAATTGCCTCAGAGTGTTAAGAGTGTGTTATTAAGGACTAAAGTATGAATGCTATGAAGTGCATTTTTTTGGGGTTGTGATGTTGTGAAGTGCACTGATATGGAATTATATTCTGGGGAATGATACTAGGAGGTTCGCTAGGGCATGAAGGTTAAATTTGACTAGGATTTGAAGCTATGTATGGGGTATGAAGCAAGGAGAGGCACTGCAGCATGAAATTTAAGGGTATGATGATGTTGTGAAATGCATGAAGTATGAAGCATGCAGGTGAAGTCAAAAGTAATTTGGGTATGAAGACCTTATAATGGTGCCTGTGCAGGTCTTGCTAAGTTGGTGCTTATCTAAGGAGATTGGTGTCTCCGGGAGGTTGGAGCCTACACAATATCTTGCTAAGTTGGTGCTTAGCTAAGGCGATTGGTGTCTCCAATACGTTGGTGCCTACAAGCTTTGTAACAATAGGTTGGTGCCTACAGACATTTATAGAAATAAGTTTTTGTTGTTTTCTCTTGCAAGGTTTCCACGTTAAACTTTGTGCAATTCGATTTGAGTTTACATGCATATAATGTTTTGAAGTTGATGAATGATTAATGAATGCTCATTTAAAATAAAAAATGAATCTTATATTGATTCTCCCCCCCTCTCAATATAAGCGTAAGTTCAACAATTGGTATCATAGTAATTTCCTTCAAAAACAATGTAACTGTTGGATGGTAGATTTTGGGAGCACACATGGCTGGTCAAGAAGGTTTCTCCACAATCAGTCCCATTGTTTGATGAAACAAACTATGCATTTCACAGTATAAGGATGCAAACTTATCTAATGGCTCTAGGATCTGATATTTGGTAATCAGTTGTGATTGGTTATACAGCCCCAAAAGCTCCTCCAACGGATTCAAACAGGAAGAAGGCTAGTGAGCATAATGCAAAAGCCGTAAATGTTATCTTGTGTGATCTATTAGAATCAGAATTTGTCAAGGTGATGCATTGTGAATCGGCAAAAGAAATTTATGGAGGCGATGATAAGGTGAAGAAGGCAAAGCTCCAAACTCATAGAAGACAATTCCAGAGCTTGAAAAAGAAAGAAAAATAAAATATTGTAGCCTCTTTCCTCAGTCTAGATGAAAATGTCAACACCATCACAGGACTTGTTAAGAAAGTTGAAGAACCAATGATTGTGCAAAAGATGCTAAGGTCACTCCCCTTAAGATTTGATGCCAACGTCTCTGCAATTGAAAAAATGAAGGATTAGGAGAAACTGGTGATGGATGAGTTGCATGGGATTCTCAATTCTCACTGCATATGAAATGAGGATGGAAAAAGAAAATCTAGAACAAAAGGAAGCAGCTTTCAAAGCATTAAAGAAGAAAAAAGGACACAAATCCTGTGATTGTTCCATCAATGAATCAGATACATAAGAAGCACAATTTGAGAGAAAGCTAAAAAGAGAATCTGGAAAATACAAAGGTAAGCTACCCTTCAAATGTTTTAATTATGGTAGATTAGGACATTTTGTTGTTGAATGTCCATATGCAAAAAGGGAAGACAATGATGATGAAGAAGAATATTACAATAAAAGAAAACCTTATAGACACAAAAAAGGAAAGTATACTAAGAAGAAGACTTTTTACTCTACAGAGGACAGTAGCTCATTTGAAGAAAGTGAAATATCTAGTCTCCTATTGATCCGAATTAGATCCTTAAACATTTCCATGACTATTTCAAATTATGTCAGGCTTCAAAATCTTATGAATAACAAGCTTATCGGAAATGACCTCTGGACAATGGCAATTTGTGGCCACCGCAGAACAATGAGGACCCTAGGTCAAAGTGCGCTGACTGTTGGACCATGGAGACCGCGCATGGACGCAAATTGGCAATCGGAAGCGCAGATCCAGAAACAGAGGGAGTGTTTGATACGTGTATCGCAGGACAAAACCCTCAGAGAAGGAAAGTCCCAAGCGCTCGGTCACGAGGAAAACAGGAAACCATGTGGAAACCATCAGAAGGCGGGTCCCACACCCAAAACCAACAGGATATCACGTGCACTTCGAGCGGTAAGCGGGTTTGGCCGAGTTCAGCGCGATGCCACGCATCGGGCAATGCGTGTCCAGCAGATGATAGAGAAAACCACTTACGTCACATGAGTAATAGTCGAGCAACTTTCCCGCGCGATATAGACGAAGACCGTAGGATCTGGAGGCTCCAGATCAACGGCAGAGAATCAACCCGATGGATGACCGCATTTGACGAGGAAATAGACTGAGGCACATAAAGAGTTGAGGTCCGGCATGATCGATGAGCTAGCAGAAGAATCAGTTTCACGGGCAAATCCTGGAGTAACGGAAATAACAATCGTTCAAAGAAAACTGACACTCAATTCATAAGGCGACAAGTGGCCACCTCTCTGTGCAGCGTTATACAACGATGATGACGCAGAGCAGAGGAATTCCAGCGGACAGAGGTAGGCGATCCAGAGAGCCAGGAAGAAGAAACGAACAGTCAGGGAGCAGATTGGCTTTAAGCCACGAGCAAACAAAGAGCAAAGGGGAACAGAAGTAGAGAAAGAAGTGAATCAAAGAGAACAGAGAAGCCAAGCTAACCTGCAAAGCCAAGGCAGCATCAATCAGACAGAGACAGCGGGAGTCTGAGAGTCTGTGAACTCCAGAGAAGGATTGAGAGGTTCAAGCAACTCCTCTGTGTATACCTGTCAGGTATTGAGTACCAAATTGGACTCATACCATTGAGACCAGTTGAGGTCGAGATTCAATAAGGGGGAGTCTATGTACTCTAGAGGCTTGGGGGATCCAAGTACCACCCTACTGATCATCATCTATTAAGTGAGGCTCAAATTGAGCTCCTTATTGTAAAAACTCTGCTTTTAAAACACAATAGAAAAGACCACCACTGAAGGCTAGACCAGGAGACGTAACCCAGGAGGATTGGGTGAACTCCTTATTAAATTTGTTTTGTTTTGTATTTGCTTACTGTGTTTCTCTTACTATTTCAAGTGTCTGTGTATTTCACAATCTTATCGATCCGTTGCTTAAAATAACATAGACACACCCCAACACATGAGTCTGTAATACCTTCATTAATTAACTGAGATCATTCACGAGTGATTTTCAGATCAAGTGGTATCAGAGCATTAGGTTGTTAAGGTTAGGCACGCTTGTGTTGGATTTCTCTGTTGAATGCTAACCAGATCAAAGCTTAAATTCGGAGAAGGAGAGTTGGTTGAGACTAATCCGGAAATTGGAAGAGTCTATCCTCAGAAGAAAATGTCAAAGGAAAGTCCCTTGGGGCTAGACCCTCAATTCATAGATAGTTTCCTGGCCATGAGGTCCATGGTAGAGGAAATGTATAAGGACTTTAGGAAACATAAAGATGAGGATTCATCAGGCTCCAAACAAGATAAAGGAGAAGAAGAGTCTCTCCTCCATGACCACTCAAAAGGAAAAGGGAAAGAAGAAAACTTTCTCAGAACTCCTAATAGCCCCGAACATAAAAAGAATACATCTTTGATCAAATTAGATGTTAAATTTGATTTACCCATATATGATGGAGAGTTGAATGCAGAGAAACTGGATAATTGGATCAGACAAATTGATGGTTATTGCAGAGTGCAGAGTATCGACTCAGACAAGAGTAAGATTCAACTGGCCAGCCTACACCTCGGAGGCACTGCCTTGGTATGGTGGGAAGGCCAGACCCAAGCTGACATGAAGAAACATGGTAAGATTCTTTCTGTCTGGAGTGAATTTGTTTCTGCAATCAAAAAACAGTTCTATCCACTAGCTTACATGCAGCAAGCCATGATGAGCTGGCAAACTCTTCGCCAATTGAAAGGGAAAAGTGTACAGGGTTATACCCAAGAATTTAGGAAGAGAGCTTTGATTCTAGGAATCTCTTTAGACTCACCTGAGACTCTGTTAAAGTACATAGGTGGTCGACAGAGCTACATGAGGCACATTATCCTCATGTTTAATCCCACTAGTATAGATGAGGTATCTGTTCAAGCTACGCATCTAGAAGCTAGAGGAAAGAATGGGAACCCAGAAGCTAGGGGATCATCCAAACCCATTGCACGCAAAAATAAAGAGAAAACAAAACAAAAATGGAAAGAGAGGAAGGCCAACACTGCACAAAAGAGCAAGTCTTTATGCACTCACTGTAAGAAGGACGGGCATGATGATGAGCACTATTGGACTATGCATCTGGAGCTGAGACCTAAGAAGTTCGAGGGCAAGAAGAAGAAGATTGTTGCAGCTACTCAGAAAAATTTGGGGTCGGACTCAGGAGATGAAACAACCATTGCAGCCACAAGTATAAAAGGTAAGAATTCTGAAGCATCTACTAGTAATTCTGCACAATCTACTATTGATAAAGAAAATGAGAGAAAAAGGCATGAGCTTTTTCCATATTCGAGTTATTTCCAAACATCAAAAGGTTGATACTTTGTTTGATAGTGGCTCACAAGTAAATTTAATTTCTGAAGCAATTGTAAAGAAGTTGGGATCACTGACTACACCTCACAAGAAACCATACCCATTAGCTTGGTTAAGTGATAAAGCACAACTACAAGTGACTAGACAATGTAAACTTAAGTTTCCTTTTGGGTCAGCATTTGTAGATGAGGTTGAGTTAGATATAATTCCTCTAGATATATGTGGAATTGTTTTAGGAAGTCCTTACTTGTACAATAGAAAAGCTATTTTTTATAGAGCTGAGAACAATATCTTCTCGTTAAAGATGGAATCGAATATTTTGTAAGAGCTCATAAGATCAAGAATAATTTACTCTCATAAAATCAGGGTAGATGAAATGAATTGTAAATTCATGCAAACAATTTTTATTGATGGTTGTAAAGGAAAAGAAACCTAATAAAACCAATGTATTTGAGGGTTGTGATGCTAAACAGCAAGCTGATTTAAAAAAAGTTGTTTCAGAGTATGATATCTTGTTTCAAGAACCTAAAGGTCTGCCACCCAAAAAGGAAATAGTGCATGATATTAATTTGCAGCAAGATGCTCCATTACCTAACATTGGAATGTACAGGTTGTCCGCTTTAAAGAATGCAGAAATCAAGAAGCAGGTGCAGGATTTGCTCGAAAAAAGGTTCATCAAACCTAGCACATCACCATATGGGTCGCCAATCGTTTTAGTGAGAAAGAAAGATGGCTCGTGGAGAATGTGCATTGATTACTGAGCACTGAATAAGATAACGATCAAGAATCGTTATCCCCTTCCTCGCATAAATGATCTATTAGATCAGTTAAAAGAAGCTGTTTAATTTTCCAAATTAAACTTGCATAGTGGATATCATCAGGTTAGAGTTGCAAAACAAGATGCATGGAAGACTGATTTCAAAACAAAGCAGGGATTGTATGAGTAGCTGGTTATGCCTTTTGGCTTAACTAATGCTCTTGCTACTTTCATGAGAATAATGAATGATGTACTCAGACCTTTTCTTGATGATTTTGTTGTTGTATATTTGGATGACATTCTTATATTTAGCAAAACGTGGGAAGAACATTTAAAGCATGTTAAGCAGATACTAGATGTTTTGAAAAGAGAAAAACTTTATGTTAAACTCTCAAAATGTGAATTTGGCAAAACATCTTTGAATTATTTGGGACATATAGCAGGGGGTGGTGAATTGAAGATAGATCCCTCTAAGGTGGCAATCATTGTAAACTCATCTAAACCCAAATCTGCTACAGAAGTCTGAAGCTTCTTGGGAGCAATACAATATTGGAGAAAGTTCATTTCTAACTTTTCCTTAATTGCAGCTCCCTTACATGCTCTAACAGGATTGAACAAGGTGTTTCAGTGGGGAGGCAAACAAAAGAAAGCCTTCGACATCTTGAAAGAAAAGATTAGTACAGCACCAGTACTAGCATTACCCAATCTTCAAAGACCATTTGAGATCCAAACAGACGTCAGTGACTATGCCATGGGAGCAGTGTTGATACAGCACGGTAAACCCATACATTATCATTCCGAGACATTTAATTCTGCAATAGTTAACTATCCAACATATGATAAAGAATTGTATGCATTAGTACAAAGTGTGAAAAAGTGGAAACATTACTTAATGGGCAAAAAGACAGTTATACATACTAATCATCAACCACTTCAATATCTACACTCCCAAACTAAGTTGCAGCAATCAAGACACTATAGGTGGATGGGTTTTCTACAACAGTTTCATTTAGTCATCAGATATAAAAAGGGCATACACAATAAAGTTGCAGTTATGTTATCTAGACCTATTATAAAAGCAAGCCTAGCAATAGGAAACTAGGCTTGTACACTCCACTACCAGTTCCTTCTCATCCTTGGGAAAGTATTTCCATGGACTTTGTGGGAGGACTGCCTAAATCTAGAAAGGTCATGACTATTTATATGTTGTTGTGAATAGGTTCAGCAAAATGTGTATTTTGATACCTTGTAATAAACAGATTACAACTGAACAAACTACAAAATTGTTCTTTCAGCATGTATGGGTTCATTTTGGATTACCCACTTCCATCATATTTGATCGAGACACCTGATTTGTTGGGAAGTTTTGGTCGAGTCTGTGGGAATTGATGGACACCAGAGTAAAGAAAAGCACAGCTTTTCATCCACAAATAGATTGCCAGACAGAAGTAGTCAACAGGACAGTGATCCAGTTGCTCAGAGGCTATTGCAGCAAGCATCCCAAGCTTTGGGATGAACATTTGTGTTATGCACAGCATGCTTACAACCGAGCAAAACATTCTTTTACACAGAGATCTCCTTTTGAGACCTGTTTTGGTTTCACACGAAGGTCTACCTTGGATTTTGTATTTGAAAAGACATAGCAGTTGATGGACATAGTGATGTGGACAAGGCAACCAGGTTCATTGAACAAATCCAAAAGATTCACCAGGAAGTACAGGAACAGCTGGAAAAGAGCCAAGCCAAGTACAAGGCAAGGCATGACAAGCATCGGATGGAGCATAGTTTCCAAGTTGGTGATCAAGTCTGGTTGTATATCAGCAAGGACAGAATGCAAGGTGAAGGTAAAAAGCTTAAGCCAATAAGGTATGGACCTTTCAAGATACTTGAGAAAATTGGTGAGAATGCTTTTCGCCTTGATTTACCGGCTTACATGCACATCTACTCAGTCGTTAATGCAGACAGCTCGAGATTGTTTGAACCTTCATTAATTGAAGATCCTGAAGAGCCAAGTCAATTGCCTTCTATTGATGACCTATTACCTGAATATCTCAATGAATTGCAGGAAGACACAGTACTGGACAGGAAGGTGAGGACGACGCACAAGGGAGATGTTGAGTACCTCGGGATTGGACTCAAGGGTTCAAAGCCAAGCAGTGCAAAATGGATAGAGATTGGACAAGTGAGACAGCTATACCCTCACTTAGTCGATGCTTGAAAACCAACTTTTGGTGGTCCAAAAGCTTTTTCAATGGGAAGGTCGTGATCCAAATCGGATCTTTAAACATTTCCATGACTGTTTCAAATTATGTCATGCTTAAAAATCTTATGAATAACAAGCTTATCAGAAATGACCTCTGGACAATGGCAATTTGTGGCCAGCACGGAACAACGAGGACCCTCGGTCAAAGCGCGCTGACCGTTGAACCATGGAGGCCCCACATGGACGCAAATTGGCAATTGGAAGCCCAAATCCAGAAACAAAGGCAGTTTCTAATACGCGTATCACAAGACAAAACCCTCAGAGAAGGAAAGTCCACGAGGAAAACAGGAAACCATGCAGAAACCATCAGAAGGCGAGTCTTGCTCCCAAAACCGGAAGGATATCGCGTGCACTTCGAGCGGTAAGCGGGTTTGGCCGAGTTTAGCGCGATGCCACACAACAGGCGACGCGTGTCTGACAGATGAGAGAGAAAACCGCTTACATCGCGTGAGTAACAATCAACCAACTTACCCGCGCGATATAGACAGAGACCATAGGATCTGGAGGCTCCAGATCAACGGTGGAGAATCAACCCGATGGATGACCAGATTTGACAGGGAAATAGACTGAGGCACATAAAGAGTTGAGGTCCGGCATGACCAATGAGCTGGCAGAAGAATCAATTTCGCAGGCAAATCTTGGAGTAACGGAAATAACGACCGTTCAAAGAAAACTGACACTCAGTTCATAGGGCGACAAGTGGCCACCTCTCTGTGCAGCGTTACACAGCGATGATGACACAGAGCAGGGGAATACCAACGGACAAAGGCAGGCCATCCAGAGAGCTGAGAAGAGGAAATGAGCAGCCAGGGAGCAGATTAGCTTTAAGCCACGAACAGACAAAGAGCAGAGGGGAATAGAAGTAGAGAAAGAAGTGAATCGCAGAGAACAGAGAAGCGGAGCTGACCTGCAGAGCCAAGGCAGCATCGAGCAAACAAAGACAGAGGGAGTCCGAGAGGCTGTGAACTCCAAAGAAGGCTTGAGAGGTTCAAACCACTCCTCTGTGTATACCTGTCAGGTATTGAGTACCAAATTGGACTCATACCATTGAGACTAGTTGAGGTCGAGATTCAGTGAGGGGGAGTCTGTGTACTCTAGAGGCTTGGGGGATCCAAGTACCACCCTACTGATCATCATATGTTAAGTGAGACTCAAATTGAGCTCCTTATTGTAAAAACTCTGCTTTAAGGCACAATAGAAAAGGCCACCACTGAAGGCTAGACCAAGAGACGTAGCCCAGGAGGATTGGGTGAACTCCTTATTAAATTTGTTGTGTTTTGAATTTGCTTACTGTGTTTCTCTTACTGTTTCAAGTGTCTGTGTATTTCGCAATCTTATCGATCCGTTGCTTAAAATAACATAGACACACCCCAGCACATGAGTCTGTAATACCTTCATTAATTAACTGAGA
This sequence comes from Pinus taeda, assembly GCA_000404065.3. Taxonomy (NCBI): domain Eukaryota; kingdom Viridiplantae; phylum Streptophyta; class Pinopsida; order Pinales; family Pinaceae; genus Pinus; species Pinus taeda. The sequence continues at coordinate 324,365 of APFE031695362.1, read as the reverse complement.
TCATTCACGAGTGATTTTCAGATCACACTTTGTATCTCTAGGTTTCTTCTCTAATGAATACAATTAACAATAAACTCATTCCTAATCTTACATATGACCTCATGTTCAAAATTCTCAGTCTTATTAGTTGCATTGACTACATATACTGATCTCTTTGTAAATTAGAAAGTTGCTAACAAACAACATTTCAAACCATATTTTATATGGCCTGAATGGAGGCTGAAGCAATACTTGCAACACACACATGTCCCTCTATTTACTTCGTCAATTTTTCCATCAAAGGTACCCCCCTTGATTGTAGGGTAAAGGCAGCCTCCTATGATCAACTATTACAAAGAAAAACTACACATACAAATTCCTTACCATTGCAGTGTCTCAGTAGCCTGGTCCAATATTGACACGAGGCAGGGGTCTCCTCCTCTGTTTGAACTCATTGATCCCCAAAACGTATACCCAGGTTTGTTGTTCATGACCTAGGAATGTTTCTAGACAAGGGACTAGGATATTTTTAAACATTCTCAACAATGTCATGTCTCAGTATAATATGGAAATCATCCATGCTAAGCCATATGCACTAAGAAAGGTTAAGCGAACAACTCCAAACAAAAACCTTTTCCATAGTTGTGAGGGAAGTGAATCGATCTATGCAAACAAAAGACTAGATAGTGATTGTAAAAGGATTCACAAATGGGATTGGTCTACTTTCAAACTCGTTTCCAGTAACACAACTACATTCTCTAACTTCAAGTAAACATTGCTTCCAACATGTTCACACCATGTGCCTACATTGCATTCTGGAGAGTAGGTCAAGGTTGATAACTCATGCCAAAATCTGATATAAGGCTTGAAGTTGTACGGATCACTTATTTCAACATTTTCAGATAAATTGGTGGATAACACACCTGATTGGTCCATGATCTCTATTTAAAGAGCATGGAGGGCCATGGACTATTTCCCTTTAACATTGGACTATTTCCCTTTTCCATAGTTGTGAGAGAAGTGAATCGATCTATGCAAACAAAAGACTAGATAGTGATTGTAAAAGGATTCACAAATGGGAGTGGTCTGCTTTCAAACTTGTTTCCAGTAACACAACTACATTCCTGATTGGTTCATGATCTCTATTTAAAGAGCATGGAGGGCCATGGACTATTTCCCTTTAAAATTGGAGGGTTTTAACCACATAAAAACATTGGTGCTATGATCTTTGATCTGGTTGTGTGAGTGGTTATTTAAGATGTTTCTCGTGTGGAATATGTTGATTTGTGGTAGCATCGGATGTGCTCTAGCCATAAAAATTGGTGGAGAGGCTAAGGCACAGAAGATCTCCAAGGCCCAAAAATCGTTTGGGGAAATTCCACCCAATTGGAGAGATATTAAAATATAAAATATTAAAATATGGGGTTGCTAAGTCTAAACTAAGGAAAATTAAAATATCAATGGGTATTAATATAAAACTGGGTGAGAATGTTCTAAATGACATGGATCAAGCCAAATCTAATCTTAGTCGTTGATTAGGGACTTAATCTCGATCGTTGAAGACTCAACAAGAAAAGTATAAGAGGAGACTTGAGGGTCAGTTGGAGATACACCAAATTGATCAGTCAGTGCGATTTTTTGGAGCGAGGTTTGCTGAGAGAATCGAACCAGTGATCTATTGTAGCGAGGGGCGGTTCGACAGAAGGCCGAGAATACATAGCAGAGAGGCAGTGATAGTGCCAAAGAGACAGAGATAGTGCCAGAGAGACAGCGCAAAGCCTAGGAAGGCTGACGCAGAGGTTGAGGAGGCTAGCGTGGGTGACACAAAGGGCCAGAAGGATGACGCAGAAAGCCAAGTGGCAGACGCAGAGGCTAGCAGAGCTAACGCAAAGGGATGAGGAGCTGTGTTGGGTGATTTTTGTGGGGCAGATTGAGTGTTGGTGAGCTGATGCAGAGCCGTACGAGGGTGACGCAGTTCCAGAGGGAAGCTTGGAGCAACTTTTGTTGTCCAGCTAAGGAACAGTCACTATGGGGCTAATCATCCGATTATTGATCAAGCGAAATATCTGTCTCCGCTGAGAGGTACTACTACCGAGGGCATTCTCTGTTGGGTGAGCCATTTCTGGCACCCTAGTTGTATTCAAACGCTGCATAATAATAAAACCCTCATATCTGTTGCACCGGTTTCCCCGCATTGGGTTTTTCTGAGGACAATTGTCCAAAAATAACAGTGTCCCTTATGTGATTGCCTCAATTATTTCAGTTGTTGCTCTGTATAAGCGTTGAGGTTGCATTTGAGTTTATTTCGGTATTTATATTTATAAATAACTTGTTAATGGAAAGAACAAGTACGAGATAATAAACCAGATATTGTAGTAGGGATTTCTAACGTTTCAGAGTTAGAAATTTCAACATGGTATCAGAGCATTGCAGATCACAGGAGGACTGAAGGCACCAGCAGAAATCTGAAATTTGTAGCAATAGAATATGTCCCGAGAGACAGCGTTGTTCCAGAGCAGAAGCAGCAGAGAAGAAGTGACGCAGAGGGCCTCCGTCATCATTTCGAGTCAGGAGGAGGGCCAGCGCAGAGGCAGAGAGGGGCTGATTAGACCTACACAGTGCCCAGTCATCTTTCTCAGCCAAGAAGGATCGACATTGTGGCCAAGAGGTGTAGATTCAAACGTTGTTGGGATTACGCAGAACCTGAAAGGCTCCGTTTCTTCGGTTGTCGGGGCTTGGGGAGCTGTGTGCAGATTTTGATTTAAGGAGCTAGTGGGGTGTCGTTTCCTATCAGTGCAGAACAATACCTAAGGAGACAAAACCAAGGTAGAGGGAGTCGCTACCTTGACAGATTTCTAGCCAAGAAATCCATATCCGAGTTACAGTTGCAAGGAGGATTGGAGAGGAGCGGTTCAACAGTTGGCCAGAGGATTTCTAGGAAAGAAATCAGGACTTAGAGGGAGATTTCCAAGAGGGAAGTCGAATCTCAGAGGGAGTCCAGTGTAGGAATTTACAGGGTAAGTTCCTCAGACAGAACACCAAAAGGACACCGCTCACAAACAGATCACAGATCAATACACCAGTATTTTGACGTGGTTAAAACCCTCAGAGAGGGAAACAGTCCACGGCCTGCGCCAACGTTGCTACTACAGGCAATTTATTAATAAAAGAATGAAAATTTACATAAGCTTCTCTCATGCACGGTTAACCTACAAATGACCCTCCATGCGGTTTAAATAGAATTCATGGACCAATCGGGTGTCAAGCCACGGATCAAGTGTCGGTAATACCGAGGAGAGAATGAACCGTCGGATCACTACATATCGTGACCGTCGGATGTAAGTTACAAATGTACATAGTAAAGAAACACACTTTACCTAACTCTATACTAGACCAAGTTATACTTAACTATTCCTATGTGTCGGAATATCCTAACATCCCCCCTTAAGAACAACTTGGGATAGGATTGAAGGATTTACAAATATGACACAATAGGAGAAGGAAGGAGGCACTAGGGCCTATCCCCCCTTAGTGACAACTTCCTGAACTCCAAGCATATATCGAAGTTTAGTGAACTTCGCCTCTGTGAGAGCCTTTGTGAAGATGTCTGCAACCTGATCATCTGTTGACAATATTGCACTTCAAGAACATGGTCATGAATGAGCTTTCTGATGAAGTGCATGTGAAGTTCAATGTGTTTGCTGCGCTGATGCTGAACTGGATCTTTGCAAAGCTAAATGGCACTTTGATTATCACCAAAGTGTAGTCGGATGCTGCTGCTGAAAGCCAAAATTTGATAGGATCTGACGAAGCGACAAGGCTTCCTTACTAGCTTCTACGGCACCATGATACTCTACTTCTGCTGAAGAAAGAGAAATGGCACCTTGTTTCTTGCAAGCCCATGTAATAGGTCCTGAACCAAGAGTGAACACATAAACTGTAGTAGACTTCCGATCATCAGGGTCACCAACCCAATCAGAATCAGTGAAACCAACTAATAGAGGAGTTGCTTTGGCACTGTAATGAATCCCAAACTGTATTGTACTTCGAACATAACGAAGTATTCTTTTAGCTGCTTTCCAATGACTTTCACGGGGGTTTTGCAAAAAACGAGCAACAAGGCCAACAGCAAAGGAAAGGTCAGGACGAGTATGGGTTAAATACAAGAGTTTTCCTAAAAGTTGACGGATAAGGTAGCATCAACTTCAGGGGAAGTACAAGTGACTGAAAGTTTGGCTCCAGACTGAAAGGGAGAAGGAGCTGGCTTACAGTCTTCCATGTGAAAATGGCGTAGAAGATCACATGCATACTTGGATTTGGAAAGGGAAATACCTTCCTTGGATTGCAAGACTTGAAGGCCAAGAAAATAATGCAAGTGTCCTAATTCGGTCATTTCAAACTTCTTTTTAAGGCTGGACTTCACATGGTTGATAAGGTTGGGATCACTACCAGTGAGGATAAGA
>APFE031695362.1:273781-315216 GCA_000404065.3 Pinus taeda | reverse complement strand
GAAAGTGCCATTCATGAAGATGAAGTTGAAGTTGAAGTAGAAGAATGCTCCACATGGATGTTATGTTTCTTCATTGCGGCTTCCAAGGCTTCCATCTTCTTAAGGCATTTAGATTCTAAGTGGCCATCTCGATTACAAAAGTTACAATGTCTATCAGTCTTCTTCCATTTGTTTTTATTGGTCTTATCATTTTGCTGAAATGATCTTTCATTTTGAGGCTGAGTTTGCTTAGGACCCTTGTTTGGTTTGGGACCATTCTTTTTGGGATATGACTTCTTAGGATTCTTTAAATTTGGTTGCTGCTGGGCGGCTAACACTTTCTTGGAAGAGTTTCCAAGATGAAGAAGACCAAGATGTAAGAGTTTTTCTTGTTCTCTTTATTAAGGAATCACAAAAAGCATCAAAGGAAGGGGGCTTGTAGTCATGTCCTTGAGAAATGAAGGCTTCTCTTGTAGAATGGAAGGTGGAAACAAACACAAAGTAGGCTGGTCCCAACTTAGTAAGAATGCAATAGATAAGGGCAATGTCTTCTTTCTTAACTTTAACACCTTCCAAGAGAAGTCTAATGGTCTTGAACTTGGACAAGAAATCTTCAATGCAAGAAAAAACATTGGGGTTTAATGTAAGCAACTCATTTTCAAGTTGATGGGCTCTAAGTTCATTTTTTATTCCAAAAACTTTAGTAAGTTGCTCCATTTCTTTATCAGGAGTATCAAGTTCAACAATATGGAATCTAAGATCGGGAGAGATAGACATCCCTATCAACCCACGTGCTTGATCTTGCCTATTTTACCATTTGGCTGCTTTCTCTTCATCTTTTGGCTTGGTTTCTTGGCCTGTGGCTATTCGGTAAAGACCTTTACTTCTAAGTAAATCCACAATGTAGGACCACCATTGGAAGTGGTTGGTGCTGTCAAGGATAACTTGGCATGAACTTTCCATTTTGACAGAAACTGAAGCTAGATATGCTGAAACTAAGTGTTCCAATGGAAAGAGCTCGAAAAAATAGGTTGGTTCAAAAAAAACGGTTCTGAAAACGGCTTCCGGATGAAGAAGTTATGACCTTTTTAAAAAAAGTTGATGAAGGCGCCGGCAAAGTGCGGGAATAAGCGGAAATAAAAAAAACGCTCCTTTTTTCAACAAAAAGGAGATTTGAACCCAAGACCTCTACTCTCTTAAATTAGCTTTGAACCAAGTGAGCTATACAAAAAGAGAGAGAGAGAGAGGGGGGGGTGGCTTTGTTTTCTTTTAGTCACGGATGCTTTGGATTGCGTGCTTGCTTGAGAAAGCTCTTTTTCTCCCTACAAAACAAAAACACAAAACCCAACATGGACATGCAAAAAAAACAAGCCTTACAGCTTAAAGTTAGCTTTACCCGGAAACTAAATATTTCCCTCAATGTTTCTGATTTTCCGAGATCACACTAAGGTGCAGGGAAAAGAGCATACGCATGAGAAAAATTCTTCCTTTCTGTTTCTGATTTGCCCAGATCGCACAGAGTCGCAGGGCAAAGAGCATACGCAAAAATGAAAGGTATAGATCCGGTAAAAAAAAATAGCTAAATAAACCGAAATCAAAATAAACAGAGAGAAAATAACAGTAAACTGCAAAATAACACTGTATACCTCCAGATCTAAAAAATGACGCAGCTAGGGCTACCGGAAACCTTTTCGCATGAAACGAAAGGGGTTCCTCACTGGAACAGATTCTCCCAACACAACAGAGCAGTCATCTCGGCCCGAAAGCAGTCAGAAACAGCAAATCTAGGAGATGCCAGTCGCATGCAGTTCTACCGGCTTCAGATTTGGATCAACAACGGACGCGGCCCTCAAATAGCTCCGATACTATGTAGGAATTTACAGGGTAAGTTCCTCAGACAGAACACCAAAAGGACACCGTTCACAAACAGATCACAGATCAATACACCAGTATTTTGACGTGGTTAAAACCCTCAGAGAGGGAAACAATCCACGGCCTGCGCTAACGTGGCTACTACAGGAAATTTATTAATGAAAGAATGAAAAATTTACATAAGCTTCTCTCATGCACGGTGAACCTACAAATGACCCTCCATGCGCTTTAAATAGAATTCATGGACCAATCGGGTGTCAAGCCACGAATCAAGTGTCGGTAATACCAAGGAGAGAATGAACCGTCGGATCACTACATATCGTGACCGTCGGATCACTACATATCGTGACCGTCGGATTGTAAGTTACAAATGTACATAGTAAAGAAACACACGTTACCTAACTCTATACTAGACCAAGTTATACTTAACTATTCCTACGTGTCAGAATATCCTAACATCCAGAAGAGGAGCTAAAATCGTAGTGAACAGACTGAGGGATCAGGACAGGTTGGATGGGGTTTCCAACTTTATCATCTGGAAGGCCAGGATCCTGGCAGTCCTAGATTGACATCGCATCAAAGACTTTGCCTTGAGAACCATGGCTATCCCAGTCGACCCAGCTGAGAATGAGAAGTATGAGGCTACAATGGCGAGGGGGAAATGCATGATCCTAGATGGGGTCAAAGGTCATGTCATACCACATATTGCTGAAAAGAACACAGCAAAGGAGATGTGGGATACCTTGAAGACCTTGTATCAAGGCACTTCTATGCAGCGGAAGATGCTATTGGAAAACCAACTGCGTCGTATCAGATGTAGAAGGGAGAGAAGATAGATCCATTCCTTCTCAAGTTGCAGGAGATTCACGACCAGCTTACTTCCATGGGGTCTACACCAGATCCAGAATGCATGGTTAGAACTTAGGACTGCCCTGAATGCAGTCTCCGAGGAGTGGGAGACATTTGTCCAAAGTATTTTGGGCAGGGCCACTCTACCAGGATGGGAGGAGATGTGGGCAGCTCTTTGCCAAGAAGAGATCAGACGGATGACCAAGGCAGGGAGTAGTGGAAAGGGAGGTCGAATCAAGAAAGAGAAGGAGGAGGATGCGGCTCTAGCATCTGCGGGACAGCAAGGGAAGAGGAAGAAGAAGGATATCTCCAAGGTGAAGTGCTTCCATTGTGGGGAGCTGGGACATTATGCATCCCAGTGTCTCAAGAAGAAAAACAAGGGAGAGGCTTTCGATTCTAAGGCAACTCCAGCTAAGGCAGAGAAAGAGGTCGAGACTGATGACGATTGTGCCATCAGTGCTCATGCACCTCTAGAGAAGAGGTGGCGAGACATCAAGTTGTAGTCAGGAGGACTACATACTAGGTGCAAGATCCTTGAGGTGCCCAAACACTTGCATCACATCCGGCTACAGGAGCCCTTAATGACAGTAGCATGATGACAGGTGTCGAGGGGAGCAAAGTGTAGTGGAGCAACAAGGCATTGCTTGGGTGTAGAATTCTTAGGCAACGCAGTAGAGGTTGTAGCAACGCAAGAGGCACAAAGGTGTATGCAGCAGCGCAGTGGCAGCATAGGGAGCACAGAATAGCAGCAGAGGCAGCTTCAGCATCACAAGGCTTCTAGACTGACTAGGATGTTAGTATTTGGGAGAAGTCAATTACTTCTCAATAACTAAGTTGCAGTGCAGCAGTTAGAAGTAGCAGTGCTAGGGGCAGCATGGGCAGCATATTTAGAGGGAGCTGCAGTACAGATGTAGCAATGGCAATGGCAGTATCATGGGCAGCAATACAGGAAGCAACAGTGCAGATGATGTGAGTCAGCAAGCTAAGCATCAACATAGGTACCGGTGCAGAGGATCAGTGTGATGTTTCCATGGTGAAACATTATTAGAGCACATTCCTCACTAAGAGGGAGTGTTGATTTGTGGTAGCATCGGATGTGCTCTAGCCATGAAAATTGGTGGAGAGGCTAAGGCACATAGGATCTCCAAGGCCCAGAAATCCTTTGGAGAAATTCCACCTAGTTGGAGAGATATTAAAATAATTAATATTTTTAAGGGGGTTCCTAAGTCTATACTTAGGAAAATTAAAATATTAATGGGTATTAATACAAAACTGGGTGAGAATGTTCTAAATGACATGGATCAAGCTAAATCTAATCTTAGTCGTTGATTAGGGGCTTAATCTCGGTCGTTGAAGACTCAACAGGAAAAGTATAAGAGGAGGCTTGAGGGTCAGTTGGAGATACACCAAATTGATCAGTCAATTCCATTTTCTAGAGTTGGGTTTGCTGAGAGAATCGAACCAGTGATCTGTTGTAGTGAAGGAGCAGTTTGGCAGAAGGCCGAGAATACATAGTAGAGAGGTAGAGATAGTGCCAGAGAAACAGGACAGAGCCTGGGAAGGTTGTCGCAAAGACAATTGGAACTGATGCAGAGGCTGAGGAGGCCAGTGTGGGTGATGTAGAGGGCCTAAAGGCTAACGCAAAAAGCCAAGTGGCTGACATAGAGGCCGGAGTAGATGCGCAGAGGCTAGCAGAGTTGACGCAGAGGAATGAGGAGCTGCGTTGGGTGATTTTTGTGGGGCAGACTGAGTGTTGGTGAGCTGACGCAGATTCGTAAGAGGGTGATGCAGTCTCTAGTGGGTGACGCAGTTCCAGAGGGAAGCTTTGAGCAACTTTCGATGTCCAGCTAAGAAATAGTCACTGTAGGGCTCATCATCCGATTACTGATCAGCCAAAATATCTGTCTCCGAGGAGAGGTACTACTACCGAGGGCATTCTCTGTTGGGTAAGCCATTTTTGGCACCCTAATTGTATTCAGAAACTGCATAATAATAAGACCCTCATATTTGTTGCACCGGTTTTCCCGCATTGGGTTTTTCCGAGGACAATTGTCCAAAAATAACGGTGTCCCTTGTGTGATTGTCTCAGTTATTTCAGTTGCTAATCTGTATATGTGTTGAGGTTGCATTTGTGTTTATTTCGGTATTTATATTTATAAATAACTTGTTAATGGAAAGAACAAGTAGGAGATAAAAAACCAGATAATGTAGTAGGGATTTCTAACGTGTCAGATTTAGAAATTTCAACAAAATAAAATGTTTTCCCGAATAAACAATAATAAAATAGAGTTGGCCACAAAGTCCTTCAAGGTGAAATGTCCTATCAATAGTGCATAAAAAGGTATGCCATATGGCCTAAATTGCTAGGGAACTCTCCATCATGGGCATACATCAATAATGATCTCTCAAAATAACCAAAGAACTCAAGCAATAAAGGTGGGGTGATTCTAAAATGCATGATCAAAATGTGGCAATATTTTTTCAATGCTAAATTTTCAAAACACCAAAATTGCATCAATTTTTGTCAAAATTTTATTATGACCATATTTTGGAAATCTTGTGGCCGCTCTCCATCTAATGTCACTGATCTAGTAAAGATCCAAGCACTCTACCAAAATATCACTAATCTTGAATCGAGGTCGCCCTCAAAATATGCAAAGAGACCCAAAATAGTACATGTGGAAGAAACAATAGAGTATGATAGCCACCCCCTCAATTTGCTCCAATAGAAGTCACTCCACTATAAGAATATGTGCAAGATCTAAGTTAACATGGCACATGTGTACCAAGTAGGTGGGACATCCCTCCAAAACAACATGAAATAGTTAAAGTGTTGTTTACAAGGTGTACATGTTGAAGTTTGTAGCTCAGGCAGGTACTTCTGCACAGGTCTTGTGTCTAGGCATGCAGAAGTCACCTACATATCACCTTAGAATATTTGTTGACATAACTTAGCCTAAGATTAACTTAGGAAAAAGAACATAATTATATGTTTGCTTATTGAGCTAAAATAAAACTTAGATTAAATAAAGTATTTACTTTAGTGATTAAGTATTAATCTTAGCCATCGATCTCAGGTGAGGCAAGATCTAATCTCAATCATCCATCACTTTGAGATTAGGGTTAAAGTTAGGGTTAGGGTTTTGACTCAATGTAAAGTTATAAAGGTAAGGCTAAGGTGAGGAGATGAGATACAATAGCAGCACAAGATTGAGAAATTCTTCTCAGTGAGCATGTGTTGGGTCCGAGAGAGTGCAGTGAGACTGGTGATCAGCTTTGTAATATGTATTTTCTCAAATGGGTCATTATCCCTGGTACAAGAGCCCAAGTAGTTTTGTGATTAATTTATTAATGAAGAACTGTCGATTCGGCAAAAATCTATTTATGTGTATGTGATTCAGATCGAGTAATTTTGCTTCCACTATATTTTTTGTGTTAGGAATCTAGTCATGTATTCGTTCAGTAATTAATTGTTGGAAACTAAATACTGAGCATTGGGTTTGGTAAATTCTAACATAACAACCATCAAATCATGTGCAAAAGGTTAGATCCCCTAATGTGGGGTCAATCCACTAACTACCTCCTCAATCCATGTGTAAGATGGTAACAAACATCTTGGAAAATGGGATGGCCTCTCTCTAGCAATAAAAAATTATATAAATGATGATTATACCAAGGTAACTGACCACTCCATCAATAAACTCCTCAAATGTGGAGATCCACATGCTAGCAACCTTTTCCAATGTCCAAGGTTCATGTCACCACGTCCAAATGCAATGTCACAATTCTTGACACAAGGTCAATGCCCAAGCAAGTGTCACATGCCCAAGGTGGACACTACTCAAAAGTGATTAATCATGCCAAGTCATACTCAAAAAACTAGGATGCTCCATCACAAACTCAAATGGTATGCATGATATCCATGTAGCAAGAAGGTGAGCACTCCGCATAAAAAATCCTACTCCACATCAACACGAATCACTCCAAGTGACCAACCAAGCCACATAAGCAAGAGCACTCACACATAAGTCTCCAACTAGGTGAAAATGAGTCATCTAGCCATTGTGAGGGCTAGGATTACATCAAGATATGTGCACAAGAGGAGCACTCCACTAGGAGTGATAGGACATGTCATCACAAAGTGCTTCAGGTGTCAAAATCCCCCAAAGAAACAAGGATGCTTGAGAGATTGGTCTTCCAAGAGCCAAAACCACTGCTAAATGTTGCAATCATCCTCTAAATGTGTGTACCTACTGAGCAATCGATCAAGATGAAATGCATATCCATCATAAGGTGCAACCTGAATGTCAAAACATGTTAAATAGGCCAAGCACTTTGGAAATAAGGTCAACTAAGGCATATGGAGTAGGTCAACCCTCAAATCTTAACATATTACCATGAAAAGCTATGCAATAGGAGTGCTCTATGAAGTCCCTGTCTAGCACATCAAGTACCATAATAGGATCATCATAGACATCTCTAGCACCAAGGCTCTTTCATCATGGGGTAAATATCATCATCCACAATCTCATAATCATTAAGCAAAGAATGTGTAACCATGAAAGAGCACCAGGCCATGATAATCAATCAAGGAGAAAATGAATCTACTCCACCAAGATACCATCCAATCAAAGAAAGTGCCACTTACAAGTCAAGCCCATAAATCCATAATGCATAATTGAAGCAACTTCTTTCTAAATTCCAACCTTTAGGAGGGTAGAATAATTATGCTACCCTACTAATCCCTGAATGATGTGATGTGAAGAAAAACTACTTGTGAAAACTGAAAATTAAATTTGCAATTTAACCGCAAGATCTTTAAGACATTAGCTGAAAAAATCAAATGCACATGCACATCAAAGGACACAATTATTTCTGGTCAAGGACGAGGGAAAAACCAACAAGGGAAAAACCCCGAAAATTTGATTTTGTTTCTTCTTCTTGGAGTAAATTTACACAACAGAATTTAAGGAGAAATTATAGCATTTACTGAACCTGCAGACCTGACTATACAGCCTTAATACACCTTCTTTAAATGTTGTTGGTGTTACCTGTACGACTACTGATGTCACATGTACAACTACCTTGATTATTGTGCCTAATCTCCAGCAGAAAATATGTTCTCTCCAACTCAAAAATCCAGCCCTCCAAGGAAGCCTTCAAACCCTCGGCTCTCTCTCCTCATCATCTCATGAATCTCTCATGAATGAATGATTTGATCTCTCTCTCTCCCCTCATAAATGACTCTCTCTTGAATGAGTGATTTGACCTCTAACCCTCAATTTGTTTTTATAGGCTCTCATAAGGAATATATGGTTCAAATCAATTCTTAATTGATGGTTGAGATCATGATCCATGACATGCTCACATGGATCCCAAAAATTCACTTTATGAGAAAACACACTTGTGCTTTTTAAGAAACACACTTTCACTTTGCAGGTCCTCTTTGCCCCTTTCACTTTAATGCAAGGCCAACATTAAAGTGGGCATACACACTTCCAAGGTACCAAATGTCAACACTCCCTCTTACCGAGGAAAATGTTCTTAACTACTCCCATCTTATCTCTGAAGTAGACATGCTTGCCCCTTGGCAAAGGCTTTGAAATCTGAAGCCAACTCCCTCTTACTCACGTCCTCATACACTCAATGCTCACATGAATGCCTCTCTCTCTCTCTCTCTCCCCCCATGCGCTTCTCACACACTTAATTAATGCCTTGCAACTTTTGATGTCCCTTCATGTTAGCCATTATAACATGAAGAGGATCTCCTAATAGACACAATCTCAGCATTCCCTCTTAGCGAAGGAGGTCCTTCTAGCACTACCATCACAAAGATCATCCTCCAGACACATCACATTGTCCATTGTAGAAGCTCCTCCGACTTTGAAGCTTGTCTCTCTACCTCACCTAGGCTCTAATGCTCTGTGATGCTCTGCCCCTGAGCATCATCTATCAATGTCATATCATACCATCCGGTCCTCCTACCAATATTGGAGATGTCTTTATCCCCACCTCTTAGAATCATAGACTGAATACTCGGTACCATCTCAACCTCGAAGCCTCATGTTGTCCCGTTGTCTCAGACAATGTTAAAGAATCTAATATCCACCTAGATCCTCCATGCATAACATGCCCTTGCACTACGTACATCTTGTCTTGCCAATCGCCAAGCAACACACCTTGGATCGAATACATGACCACTGAACAGATGAATACATTTCCCATATTGAACAATGTAGCATACCCATCATCCTCCAAAATTGATATCAAGAGCATGTTTGCCTTCAGCCTTGGAACAAAATGTTAATTTTTCAAGTGCAACAAATACAAGCACAAATTTCTGAAAATTGATAATTACTTCCAATGGTGTAGATATTCTTTTAGCACTTTCAACTCATCATAAAGTAATTACGCTTCAAAAATTCAACCATAGTAGTAGTAGGACAGTAGAGATAACAATGCATAAAGAAAACACAAGATCTACCCTGGGAAAACCCCCTTGAGGGAAAACCTAGTAACCCTTTCCTTAGAGAAATTCTTTAGTTAAACAAAAGATACGCCTAATTCTTCTAGTCAAATACATTGGTCAAACCTGGTCAAACTCCCTCTTATCAAGTCTCTAATTCGCCCAACAAACTCGGCCCTACCTGATCTGCCTAGGCCAAAATTCAGCCTCCCAAAAACTGCTTCCTAGAATTTTGAACTTGTTGCCTAGAAACTACACAGACACCACACATGAGAAGCTATAGAAAGATGATTTCACAAGTGCGAGATAGAGAAAGAGAGAGAGAGAGAAAGCTAGACATGTCTTTATCCCTCTTGTTCTTCTTTTCCTTCACTTGGATGCCCAGAACTTATTGTGTGCATGATAGAATTGTGCTTGAAGGAGGAGTTCGAGTGCCTTATATAGACTTTTGGATGGTCAAATGGGTATCTCTTCAACTAGGGCCAACTTGACAAGTTTCGAGCCAAAAATTCAAAATTCAAAATGTTCCTTTTGAAACCAACATGAAGTGCATGTCTTATATTAATCATTACATATATTTCAAAGGCTAAAATATTAATTAGGAAGACCAACCTTAGCTACAAAATTCAACACAAAAAGAACCTTGCCCACATCCATGGTCTCTCCAAACTCAAGCTAGAATCTAACACGACCAACTCCTCTCAACACAAGTATAGTGCCTACTCCACTGTCTACCAAGTGGTTTGGGCCTATCTCTATAATACAAAGGAATGCATCCCATATCCCTGTCATGTGATGAGATGAACCACTATCAACTACCCAAGTCCTGGCATCCTCATATCCAGTACTGCCATAGCTCGAAAAAAAAGGAGACAAGTGAGGACTCTTTCTCAAACTGCTTGGTAAACTCACTCACCTTAGTTGAGGCTGCTACCAAACTCTTCTTCTTCTTCTTGGGACACTATCCAGCAAAGTGACCCATCTTTAGACAAGCATAACACTTGACCTTACTCAAGTCTCTCTCTCTCGTTCACTTTCCTGCTGTTGCTTTGCCCCTTTCTTAGATTTCTTTTGTTTTCCCTTTGCCGACAGGGCCATAGTCTCCTCATCATATTCTTCTTTCTGACTAGTAGATCCAAATTGGATCCTCATCTCCTCTTGTACAAAGTCATCCCACAGTCATTCCCATCTCGGTAAGTGCTCCCTGGCAACAACTCCTTGTACAAATCTCTTCCATGACTTTGAGAAGCCATTTAAAGTTATCCTTACTAACTCAACATCTACAGTCTCCCCAACAGTTGCAAGCTCATCTCGGACTTGTGTAATGCCTGTGAAGAATGATGTAACTGTTTCATTCTTGTTCATCTCGGTCCTCTTTAGCTTTTCATTAAGCATCATAATTCTATGCAAGTCGAAACTCTGGTACAGCTTCTTCAAAGAATCCCACATCTCACATGCAAGGGTCTTGTTGCTAGTATGAGGGACTATGCGATCTTTCACAGCATCAAGAATAACCCTTTTGGCTTGGATATTTTTCTTCTTGAACTCAACTACTTGTGGAACTGTGGGGGGAGTCAGAATGTTCTCCACAATGTCCCACAATTCCCATTCTTCAAGCAACACTCAAGTCCTCACCTTTCATAGACTACAATTCTCAACTCCACATAATTTGTCCTCAAACATTGGCCCTCCAATTCTTATTGCTCCAGAAGTAGCCATAACAAGTCATCAAAATGAAAAACCTAGAACACTTCAGTGATCTCTAGCAAAACCAAGAAAACTTCAGCAATCTCTAGCAAAACCCAAAAAGCTACAACAATCTGTAGCAAAACCCACAATTACCCAAAAAATCTTTAACCACAGATTCTCTTAAAAACTATCCTTAGTGTGGATCAAATGTCAAAGACCCTGCACTTATGGAATCGACCTCGGAGGAGCAGAATGGCTAGTCAATATCCCTTGTTTAATTTTGTTTTATATGCGGATAGCTTTTACTTTTCATTATGCAAGTATATGTAAAGATAGAAATCTCGCGTTTGGTCATGAAACAAAGACATATATAGCTTGGATAGCAAGACTGGAGCTTTTTTGTTTTTGGATGGCATACAATGTGGGTAGGTGGCCAACAAACTTGGTTTCCCAATGGGCAAGTTGAGGCCACCTAGCCAATCTATGTGGTGTAAATTTGCTTATAAATGAATAGAAAAAAGAGGACCTGCTCAGCTTAACAAACAAACAAAAAACTATCCTTAGTGCAAATTTCCAGCTTCTTATGCCTCCCTGCTCTAATGCCATGAAGAAAAACTACTTGTGAAAACTAACAATTAAAAATTTCACCACAAGATCTTTAAGACATTAGCTGAAAATATTAAATGCACATGCACATCAAAAGACATTTATTTTTGGTCAAGGACTAGGTAAAACCCCACAAGGGGAATACCTAGAAAATCTAATTTTATTTCTTCTTCTTGGAGTAAATTTACGCAGCAGAAATTATGGAGAAATTAAAGCATTTAATGAACTTGCAAACCAGATTGTACAACGTTGATACAGCTGCTTTAAATGTTGTTGATGTCACCCTAGATTGTTGTTGATATCATCTGGACAGTTGTTGACGTCACATGTATTGTTGCCTCAATTTTCATGCTTGATCTCTAGCACAAAATCCACCCTCTCTACTCAGAGGAATCCTTTGATACCAATGTTACGAACAAAGTTCGTAATAGCAAGTTAAACACTCCAAAAAACCTGGAAAATGAAGATATCCATTGAGGATACAATAATATATAAAATGTATTGAATAAGAATATGATGTGATTGTTACAAGCAAGGGTCCTGTATAAATACCTAGGCAGGTACCCTTTCATAAATGGTCATGTCCTTAGAACATGCCTCTTCATTAACTAATTACTAGTTAATTAATCATTAATTATGATTATTATTGATGGAGTGGCAGGAGGGGGAGGGATTCTCATTAATCCTGAAGGAATAATTGTTGATCGTTATGCCTGGGGCTTGGGAAGGAAAACCAACAACCAAGCGGAAGCTTATGGATTATATCTTGGACTCATTTTAGCTTAGCAAAAGGGAATTAAGGAAATGAAAATCCCGGGTGATTCATTCTTGGTCATAAAGCACATGAGCTCCAACTCTTCAGCCCAGAATAACAAGCTCAATTAGATTCTAAAAATAGCACTTGGCATGCTCCCTCCCTTTGAGAAATTGCAATTTTTTCACATTTTAAGAGGCCTAAATAAGGAAGCAGATACACAAGCCAATAAGGCATGCCAAATGAAAGAAGGTCATAACATGGTCAATGAAATTGAAGGTTTTTTACTCATCCCCTAAGTTTACCAATGAATGTCTCAAATTCTATGTTAAAATCCCACTCCTCATCTCTATGCATGGTAAAAAGGGATTATATAATTTCTATAGCCTCACCATCTGTACCCTTGGGCGCGCTCACCCTCCCTCCCTATCTGCTCTTCAGCACCCACCACCTCCACATCATCCTCCAACTCACCCCCCCCCCTCGGCCTCACCTTCCCTCCCTGCCTCCTCTTCATCTTTCCTCCACATTTCCATCTCACCCTCCCTCCTCGCCTCCTCTGGGCGGTCCCCTCTTTCCTCCCATCTGGCATCAATAGGTCTCTCCCCTCCCTTCTCCCTTGACACAAGGCTATAATTTAGGGCATGCAAAGCCACTTGGCGTGGTTGATGGATTAAGTGTGGAAACACCTCAGTCCATCCCTCATATTTGGGTCCATTAGCTAAAGAATCAAGAAAACTCCATGCGAACCCCCTCAGAGGACGAGTCGCATTACTTCCCCTGGCTCGGATCAGATGGTTCACTCGCTTAAAGGCTCAAATGAGTGAGATGAAGGTCGTTTCAAACAACAGGGTAATCATGGAAACTCAATGGGATCCTAGAGGCAAGCAGGCTACCTCTCAGCACCACATGAGGCTCTTGTTCGGCTTAGTCTATAAAATGTGGGATAATAGTTCAAAAAACTGCACAGTGAAGGTGCCTGACTCTGTACAGTGCGTTGTAGGGGATAGGTTTCTTTGGCAGAGCCCAAGTTGTCTGTGGATGGTCTCCGTGGTTGGGGGAAGCCCAAACCCCTAGTCTGGTGAGAGTTACTCGCATGTAATTCTGGTCTGGACAGGCGAGCGGAATTGGACTGGGAATATTGTAAAGTCTCACTATGAAAGGTCTTACTATCTCATTGTGTCAACTAGCTCACTACGTCAATTGTTTAGCCGAGTGAAAGGTCTAACTGGTTCAATTGTCATGGATGTTGGCTCCTTCAGATGCCATCGCCCGCGCTCGAGCAGGGTGGTAGGTCGCGCTGAGCAGAATTGGGTAAAATGTCCTCCTATGGCCTCTTTCTCTCCCCAGCATGTGGAATATGTGAAAGTGAACACTCTGAATTGAGACTTGGTATGGTTAAATTGAAAAGGCTTCTTCAACAACAGAGGATCAAGGCAAGTGAAATGCAGGAGCTGAATGTAGAGAAGAGAAAGAAAATTCAACAACTCGAAGACGAAGTCGATGCACTCATAATCAAGATTGACGACCTCCAAATTCAACTTGTTACCCAGAACTCCCAGCCAGCGGAAGAAAGCATTGGCTTCGACCTCAACCGTCCGGCCGACCCAGATGATTAGTCTGCTTCAAAATGTTTGTTTGGAATGTCTAGTTTTAAATGCATTTTGCTCCTATCGCAATATTGTAAAGTCTACACTAGTACATTAGTAGTCATTCAGTCGTTTTTTGTAATTTTGAAGGAAAATTGGGTTGTATTAGGTAGTTTGCCCTTGCAACTTATGAAGCCCATCAATGGCAATGTATTGAAAATGTAAATCTCCTGTTTTTAGCCACGACCGAGCGCAGAATAATATATATACAGTACTCTTTCGTGTTGAAAAAAAATTATGATTATTATTGTTTACATTAATTTTATTATTTTTATATAAATTATATTCACAACGTTGCCTTCCTCTTCAAAAAGCTTTATCCTCAAAGCTTATTACTGACAAGGCGTATCATTTGTTCTTTGTCTTTGTAATCTATTCGCATGTTTTGGAATTCTTTGATCTGTCATCTTTGTTGATACAAGTTGATATGATCCTCTAAGTGATAAACAAAATTGTCAAACTAAGAAGGGCTCTGACCATCCTAAATTAATCTTTTGTGGAAGGTGGTCAGTTGAAACTTGTGATGAATTGTTATCGTAAGACTGGATTGTGCAGACATCAGTATTCTTTGGAACATAAGTATGTTGTTTCTCTTCTGAGTGATACAGATATGCACACGGATTGGGTTGTTTGCTCTTGTGATTCGAATGTCGATAAGGAGTTCTTGTGGTTTGATTTCCCCTTATCATGTGTGTGACAACTTCTTGGTTTACTTCAGGTACTATTGTCGTTGAGTTGGTTACTATGAAAATTCCTAAACCGGAATCCCTATTGCAGCAACTGATGATATTTCTCCTACTTGTTAGATTTACATGAACAAGTTATTTGCAGTTTCCTACGGCAAACATTGAAATACAAACACTGCAGCCTACACCATTTGAATAATATGTCAAAACAAGAAACTAAACAAGAGAAAGATAAAACACAAATGACAGTTATTTTTGGACAAACGTCCCCGGAAAAACCCAATGCGGGAAAACCGGTGCAGCAGATCTGAGGGTTGTTAATATTAAGCAGAAGTTATTTCTGAATACAATCTCTAGATGCCTTGCTGGCAATCCAGTACAGAGAATATCACTCAGCAGAAGAAATTAGTGAGATTACTTCACTCTACAAGACAGGTGCAAAATCATCTTCAGACAGGGCCTTAGGAAGGGCGTAACAGACCTTAAGCAAGCCCTTAACCAGACCTTTAAGATTGCCTCAAGTAAGGCTTCAATGCTGCCTTAGAAAGGTCAAAAAAACACCTCAAATTACCTCAAACTTTGGTCTCTATCCATCAAAAATATAATAGTAAGATGCATTGTTGCCTCAGACTTCAACGAAGCTCAAATTAATCTTCAATAGGGGTCTAAAAGCATGTCGAAGTTAGTCACGAGAAGGCAAACTATCTCAAAAAAGGGGACCCAGATGGGCCGCAAGAGCCCTACCCAAAATTAGGCCTTAGAGGAAACCAAACATCCTCAATGAAGTGCCTCAGATTAGCAATAAAAGAAGCCTCAAAAGAATCATCAAATTGCCTCAGAACTCACCTTAGGAATAGCTTTAGAAGAGGTCTAAAATGATCTCTGCTCAGCGAAGAAAACCACCATAAAAATGAAACACTTAAACCCAAAACACTCTGAAAATTCGGCCTACTCTGATCTACATGACTATACTGGCCTTAGGAAATTCAGAGTGATTTTACATCGGATAATTGTGATCATTTTGATTGCTCTTGCAGGAGAACCAAGCCCTCTATATATACTAAAAGAGGGGGCTCTAGAGGGGGACCAACATGCCCAAAAAGCCATGGAGTTGACCTTTACTAAATTAAATTTTTACAGGAGCCAACTTGATCTCCAAGCTAGAGTAATTTCCACAATTAAAAATTTAGAAATCCCTTTTAGGGATCGACTTAATCATCCTTTGGAAGTCGATTTGTCATAGAATATTCCTCGTTTTGAGGGTTGATTGGTCAAACCCAAGACCCACACAAATCAATCAATGTTTTCTTGAATATAAAATCATAATGTTGCCTTAAATCATTTATTTTGGGGCACCTTAACCACACAACTGGGGATCCAACTTTGAAAGAGAATATCTCCTCAACCATGAGGAGTTATGTGGCATGCCACCTACCATTAGAAACAACATGACCAGTACAATCAGTTGGTGATGATCCTGTTAGCAAATTCACTCATCATCCCATTTATTTACTTCAACAAATGTCGGGTTTCTTCTAGCTGCTATTTGGGTTGACATCAATGACAACCAATTTCCGACATAGTCAACTATTCGGCTAGCCCAGTTAGGGCATCACCATAGTAACAGGATTAAGACATAGGTCATAAAAAGTTGTGTAAGTTGGTTCTAAATTGGTTGTTGGATCAGAACTATTGATTACGGTTGTAAACATAGAAGCAGCCATTTTTTGGATAAACAGTTATTGTTGTGAAACTAAATAATCAAAACTATTGGTATAACAGCCCTAGCAACAGTTTTCAAAATAAGATTTATGTGAACTAATTGATGTGTTATGAAATCTAGTATTGTCTACATTATTGTGTATTCTATATGACCTATGCCTGAAGTTGAAAGAATATTGTGAAAATTAGTAGAGTTTATCTTGTGAATTCACAGCCCTAAGGGTGAAAATTCCCTTCGGACATTACATTCTTGCCAAGAATGAATTCGCCACTATACCACGTATCCAATTTTGCAAATTTGGTTCTGAAATTTTTATCACAGGTACATAGAGACCTCCTCTATGTCTCATCCAAATTTCACAACCCAAAACATCTCAAAAAGAAAGTTTAGCAAAAATGACAAGCTAACCCATTTGAAGCATGTTTCATTAGCATTCAAGAACAATAACTTCATTAAATCATATATCCAAAATTGTAGTGACATAAGGTCTGAATTTCTACCGCGTGTACTTTAAGATCTCTCTATCTCCTCCAAATTTCAAATTCTGAAACATCTTAGAAAAAAAATTATAGCGAAAATACCAAGTTGACCTATTTGAAGCAAATTTCAAGAGCATTCAAGAAGCCTAACTTCCTTAAACCATATCTCCGAAATTATAGCCAATCAATGTCTAACCACAGATACATGAAGATATTCTATCTATTTCCTCCAAGTTTCATGTTCTGAAACATCCCATAACAAAATTTCCAATGAAAATGCCAAGCTAAACTGTTGTTGAGCATTCAAGAAGCCTAGCTTCCTTAGACCATATCTTTGAAATTATAGTGAATCAAGGTCTGAAATTTGAACCATAAGTACATGAATATTTGTTATATGTATCCTCGAAGTTTCATGTTCTGAAACATTTCAGAAGAAAAGTTATAGCGAAAATGCCAAGATGAGAGTTCACCCCATAAATCACATTTTTGCTTCCACCTTTAAACTCCAAGAATCAACCCAAAATTATTCCTCGGCTCCTCTTGCAACTTCAAATCTCTTCTTGAAAGGATAATATTCAAATGAACTCATATGCCCTTTATTTATAGTGTTCGTTGTGAAAATTTCTGAATCAAACAAATCAAAAATCCTACTGCAGTAAACTGATTTGCATTACCTACTTGTGTTCTTCAGTTTAACAAGTTATTTTCAGAATTCTTCTAAAAATATTAATGTAAATACTAAATACACTACAGCCTACACCACTATACAGATCAAGTATTGAAAAATAAATGAGACAACCACACAAAGGACACACTTATTTTTGGACTAAACGTCCCTGTACAAACTCAATGCGGGAAAACCGGTGCAGCAGATATGAGGGTTTTATTATTAAGCAGAGTTTTGAACACAACTAGGGTGCCAAATCCGGCTCACCCAACAGAGAATAAACCCAGCAAAAGTACGTCTATCCAGAGATAGATATTTTGGCAAATCCAGCAATTGGATGAACAAACCCCACAAGGTTATTGTGTTGTCCGCAGTGTTGGGCAACGATGGTTGCTCCAAGCTCTGCGTTGGAACTGCGTCACCTCCTCTAGGAGCTGTGTCACCTTCCTAGTGAGCCTTCCCGGCTCAAAAATTCGATATGTTGAATTGTTGCTTGATCTGCCTCACAGAAACCCCAGCACTGCCTCTAAGTGACTGCGTCAACTCCTCTAGCCTATGCGTCACTTTTTCTGGAGCTGTGTTGTCTCTCCTGGTGCTGCTCTACCTCTCTGCTATGTATTCTTAGCCTTGGACTGCAGTCCTCTACGAACTGCCCCTCTCTGCTAGAGATCTCCTCAATCGATTTTCCTCTTGAGAACTTCTCACCTCAAAAAATTGATTTCCTTAATCTCTCTGTGTGTCCTCCCCAACTAACCCCAAGCCTCCATTTATACTTTTCCTGTTGAGAAATCAACGGTTGTGATCTAATCTCTAATCAACGACTAAGATTAAATTAGACTTGATCCTCGCCTCTTAGAAGCTTCTCACCCATATTTCATTAACACCCATTAATATCTTAATTTTCCTAAGTTTAGACTTAGAAACCCCATTAAAAATATTAATTATTTTTATAAAATACAATCCGTGTGGAATTTCTCCAAACAATTTATGGGTCTTGGAGATCTCATGTCTTCTAGCCCCTCCACCTTCGAAGCTAGAGCACATATGATGCTACCCAAAAACCGACACTCCCTCTTAGCGAGGAATGTGCTCTAGCAATACTTCCCAACAGAAGTATCACACTGATCCATGACATCAGTGCTCTGCGCTGTTGATGCTCAACCTGTTTCCCTTCATCCACTGCACTGCTACCCATGACACTGCCACTGTCACTATTGTATCTGTACTGCAGCTCCCTCTCAATATGCTGCATCATGCTGCCCATAGCACTGCCACTGCTAACTGTTGCACTGCAACTCAGTTGTTGAGAAGTAAGCAACTGAAAAGCCACCCAAAAGCTGACATGTTTGTCAGTGTGGATGCCCCTTGACGTTGAAGCTACCTCTGCTGCTAATCTGTGTTGACCCTCTGATGCCTCTGTGACGTTGTTGTATCTGCTTTGTGCCTTCCGCACTGCTGCAACACTTCACTGCACTGCTTCAGACTTTGGCACTCTAGCTCTGCCACTATTGCTCCATCATCCCTTGCACTAACTGACTCCCGTCATTCTGCTACTGTCATTAAGGGCTCCTGTAGTCGTATGTGATCCAAGAGTTTGGGCTCCTCAAGGATCATGCCCCCCTGTTGTAGTCCTCCCGACTACAGCGCAATATCACCCCATCTCTTTTCTAGAGGTGCATGAGCACTCATGGCACAATCCTCATCATTGTCCTCTTTGTCAGTTTTCGCTAGAGCAGCCTTTGAGTCAAACTTTTCTTCCTTGCCCTTCTTTGGAGGGCACTGCGTGGCGAAATGATCCATTTCTCCACATCTGAAGCATCTGACTTTGGGTATGTCCTTTTTCTTCATCTTCTGTTGCCCTTGATGTCCCACTAATGCGAGAATAGTATCCTCCTCTTCCTCCTTCTTGACTCTAATCCCTTTGCAGTTTTTTCCTGCCTTGGTCAACCGTTTGATCTCTTCCTGTCGAAGAGCTGCCCACATCTCCTCCCAACTAGAAAGAGAAGCCCTGCCCAAGATGCTTTGGCCAAAGGTTTCCCAGTCTTCAGTGACTACATTCAGGGCAGTCCTAACCATAAATTCAAAATCTGGTGTAGCCCCTACGGAAGTTAGCTAGTCACGTATCCCTTGCAACCTAAGAAGGAAGGGATCGATTTCTTCTCCCTTCTACATCTGAAATTGTCTCAGCTGACTCTCAAGCAACATCTTCCACTGAACGGAAGTTCCCTCGTACAATGTGGTCAAGGCCTCCCACATTTCCCTTGCTATGTCCTTCTCAGCAATATGTGGGATCACATGATCCTTGACCCCGTCCAAGATCATGCACTTTGCTTTAGCCTGAGCCTCCTCGTACTTCTTAAGAGAATCGGCATCAACCAGAACAACAACCGTCTTCAAGGCATAATCCTTGATGCGATTTTTATCCAAACCTGTCAGGATCCTGGCCTTCCAGCTGATAAATTTGGATGCTCCATACAACCTGTCCTGATCCCTCAGTGCGTTGACTAGCATCTCTGCTCATATGAATGTCAAATTGGTTATCTTCTTCCTCTTTCACTGTTGCCCCAGCAAAACTCGGATCTGGATTTCTTTGGCGCTAGAAATCCTCCAAGGAACAAGCTCCCTCTGAATTTTGATTTACTTCACGGAAATTCCTCTGCCAACCACTGTTGAACCACCCCTTTCTGATCTCTGTTTGTTGCTGCTCAACACTGGATCTAGATTTCTTAGCAAGAAATCTTTTGAGGAACTGATTCCCTCTACTTTGCTTCTGCCCCACTAGGTATTGTTCTGCACCAACAGAATCAGCACCCCACCGGCAACTCCAGATGAAATTTGCACTGCACCTATGACCACGACAACCGGCAAACGAGACTCAACTGTCTCTGCGCTGGCCCAACAATCACTGCGCTACCCTCTGCAGCAATAGCGTCACCCAATCAAGTTGACGCATGCTCTACGTGAGCCTCCCTTGGTGATTGTGTCACCCCTCCTCAGCTCTCTCAGCCAGAAACTACGCTGTCTCTCGATACAGCTGCCTTCGCACATAGATTTTCCTCTGTTCTTTCACTAATGGCTTCAATCCTCCTTGATCTACAATCGCTCCGATACCATGTGAAAGTTTCTGAATCGAACAAGTCAGAAATCCTACTGTTATAAACTAGTTTGCATTACCTACTTGTGTTCTTCAGTTTAATAAGTTATTTTCAGAAATCTTCATAAAATATTAATGTAAATACACTACAGCCTACACCACTATACAAATTAAGTACTGAAAAATAAATGAGACAACCACACAAAGGACACACTTATTTTTGGACTAAATGTCCCTGGACAAAACCCAATGCAGGAAAACCGGTGCAACAGATATGAGGATTTTATTATTAAGCAGATTTTTTAATACAACTAGGGTGCCAAATCCGGCTCACCCAACAGAGAATAAACCCGACAGAAGTACCTCTATCTGAAGACAGATATTTTGGCGAATCTATCAACCGGATGAACAAACCCCACTGGTGACTGTGTTGTCTCCACTGTTGGGCAGCGATGGCTGCTCCAAGCTCCGCGCTGGAACTGCATCACCTCCTCTAGGCGCTGCGTCACCCTCCCAGTGAGCCTTCCTGGCTCAGAAATTCTATATGATGAATCATTGCTCGATCTACCTCATAGAAGCCCTAGCGCTTCCTCTAAGTGACTGCGTCAGCTCCTCTAGCCTCTGTGTCACCCTTTCTGGAGTTGCATTGTCTCTCCTGGTGCTACTCTACCTCTCTGCTATGTATTCTCGGCCTTGGACTGAAGTCCCTCTACCGAACTGCCCCTCTTTGCTAGAGATCTCCTCAATCGATTTTCCTCCTGAGAACTTCTCACCTTAGAAAATCGATTTCCTTAATCTCTCTATGTGTCCTCTCCAACTGACCCCAAGCCTCCATTTATATTTTTCCTATTGAGCAATCAACGGTCGTGATCTAATCTCTAATCAACTGCTAAGATTAAATTAGACTTGATCCTCGTCTCTTAGAAGCTTCTCACCCATATTTTCATTAATAACCATTAATATTTTTAATTTCCTAAATTTAGACTTAGGAACCCCATTAAAAATATTAATTACTTTAATCAAATACAATCTGGGTGGAATTTCTCCAAACGATTTCTAGGTCTTGGAGATCTCATGTGTTCTAGCCCCTCCACAAAATTTTGGAGCTAGAACACATCCAATGCTACCCAAAAATCAACATTCGTGCATTAACTTATGGCGCTGACTTGTAAAACTAGTTGGATCAGCATGCTTGTACTTTGGTTGAGTCATTGTGACAAAATATTTCATATCTCCTCCTTCCTATGGAATGAGAGGGAGTGCCATATACCGTTGGGAAAGTATCGAAATAAGCTTTCCAACCATATATCCTATGCTCCCATTTTAGCTAGGTAG
The DNA here is from genome assembly GCA_000404065.3 of Pinus taeda. Taxonomy (NCBI): domain Eukaryota; kingdom Viridiplantae; phylum Streptophyta; class Pinopsida; order Pinales; family Pinaceae; genus Pinus; species Pinus taeda. The sequence goes on along the minus strand of APFE031695362.1, from coordinate 293,368 downwards.
TTGAAGTAAAAATGCATTCAAAGATAGGGTATCCAAATGGGGCATCAAAAGTCCAAAAACAATATTTTCAGCAATCTGCATTTTCTGATATTTATCTTGGACATAAGTAGGATCCCCTGTCTCGAACATCAAAGACAACAATATTTCCAACAATTTGTCAATTTGCTTCTTGGTTGGTCCCTCGTATGATAGACAAATGAGAACTTCAAAGACCCGTTTGACAAACATTTTATCAAGACAATGAGTGCAGGGATAGTTTGGGGTTTCTCTTAAAAATATGCACCTATGACCCTGTAGGTCGGGTGTAACCATGGGACTTAGTGGCACAATCTTTACCTGTTGTTGAGCAGCTCACGGGAGGGGATATCAAGATTCAATAGGGTGAAAAGATATGGAGAATTGGAGGAAGTCAAACACAATAAGTTCTGTTTAAAAAGAAATGTTGGAACTCGGGGACCATTGCAGATTTGCTCTTGGGATAATAGACATTCAATGGAAATGAAACCACCTACCGTCAGATGGTGGCACACTTGGTCTAACCATCAAAAGGATTGGGAAAGAATTAAGGCTGTTTGATAGGTTCTATGCAAATTTGTAAATCAATACTTTTACCAGTCCAATAGATCAGTCTTAATAGAAGGCTCAATTACAAGATAAAAACAGTTAGTCATCACTATCAGCATGATTATTACTAAGATCAATGAGCCTTATTCTAGAATGTGATATAAATTAAATGTTTCATTGTTCAAGCAGAGGAGGGCACTCACGCTTTTGCCAAAATTCAGAATCTTTTCCTCACCATTAGAATGAAACAAGTTGGATTTTGTGGTGGGCAGTACTTTTTAAAGAACGATGTATCTTAGATAATGGGGTACCCAGTGGATAGTAGCCCGAGAAAGAAGGGAAAATGAGCATAAACTTAGAGAACAACTAAGCCATGTGAGAAAGGAACTGGAAAATGAACACTTAAACTCAAACAAGTAGCACAAAGTTGGAGATCTTAAGAAGCACCTTTGAGTTTATGAAGACTACAAAACCAGAGAAACTAGAATTAGAGATAGAGTGGATTGGGCTCAAGGATCATGAGGATACCACGGAATTCTGTTTCCAAAATCTAATGAAAAAGCAGACCTTAGAGCAAATTTTAGTTATTAAGAATTAAGAGAGATGAAAAACAAGGAAATGAATTGTTTTTGGAACATTTCCAGGAAACCTTTACCTCTACAAGATGTAATGACTGCAAAAGTGAAAGCAAAATACCCTTAGGCATGTGGTTCCATACAATGTGGCCTTTTGGTTTACAGGGCCACTTACAGCATTTTTTTTATTTGTCTCGAATCAAATATACTTATGAAAATGAACATCATATACAGAGGATATACCTTATACCACGCAATTTGTTGTATATTTTTAGCAAATTTTTAAAACCAAACAAAACATAGTGTTCCTATCCCCATACAAGCACAGACCATGGTGCAGGACCCTTCGACATATGAACCATAGTCTCCCTTTCAAAAATATGACAAGTCATAAAGTTTAATTGACAAACAAACAGAAAGTCCTATAGACATAATCTCTTTGAAATCAGAAACACTTTCCTAACCTGTTTCCCAAGATTGAACCAAGAGAGATGTGAGAGCATTACAAGATCTATGCAGCCAATACATTTTCTATTAATGGTAAACCTTTACATAAGCAGCTTTACACAATAGTTTGTGTCCACTGTAATTGATTTTTTTCTAAAAGATCAGTATGGAAATAAAACTAAAGCATGTGTGTGATATAAGCCATGTTTGTATAGTCCCATGGATCAGCTCAATTGGTAGATGCTCTTGTGATTCACAGATGTCTCAAGATCAAATCCCATTGAGTCCCCAGGTACTACCAGCCAGTATTTATGGTTTGGCAGTTCCTACCTTCCTCCATCTAGAATGTTGAGTATGTTGTCATTGATGTCAAAGCAGGACCAGATGTAGCAGATACAATCTGGTGCCAGAATGTCATAATTGATGTCAAGGTTTGGGGGCCATTGATATGATGGGTTCACATGATGATGCAACTTGATCTAATTGCAGGATGAAACCCTAACCCTAGGGTTTGACCTTCTTGATGCAGATATTGATGATACAGCTTGATGAGATGAAGTATTGAGGTCATGGATATTGTTGCAGATGGATGATAGATGATGCAAGTCATTGAAACCCTAGCTACTGGATTTAAAGTTTTGGGTTCCTTGGACAATAAGGAAAACCCGCGGTTGTTGGAGTTTTTGGAGCAGCAGATTGTCGATATTGTCTTAGAGACTCCTGTCATTGGATTCTACTTGTCTTGCTGATTCCGGTGGTACATAGAGCGTTCCATGGGCCCTCACGATTTGTGAGATATGCCCGGTCAAAATCAAAGCCCCAATTTAGGGTCCAAAACCCCAAGGGTTGACAATGTTGCAACAAGTGTGATGATGTGGAGGTCTTGGTGTGACTGAGAGCCCTAGCAAATTTGTTGATGTGGCACTAAGGCAATAACTGGATTATGTGGCAGCATATTCCCAGCTGGCAACCAAAGCATCAAGTTGAAAACCCTAATTCGGTTAGGGTTTGGACCAAGATTTTGTGTCAAAATTTGAAATATTTTGGGTTCCAAAATTAAATTTGAATTTATTTTTAAAACGTTTCCCTCCAAATCATAAGGTAGGCTGCCCTAATTCAAAGCTCTCCAACCACTACTTCAAGACTCCTCAACACACCTCCTATTCATCATTTTTGGAACGCCTATCATTTCAAGGGTATATGATCTGAAATATTTCGGCCTGTGGAGTATTGCCTCATCAAACGATAGGCTATGCTGAAAGTGCTTGTGACAGGGATCTTCTGAAGGAATTTGCCCCTCCATTAGGGGTTTATTTCTGGGCTTCTCGCATCTGTGGATTAGCCAGGATCTTGTTGGAAAATGGCATAATTTTTGTTTCTTTTTGGGTTAAAGGGTTTTCGTTGGATAAACATTTTATTGCAGGCCTGTCTCCAATCCAGTGAACAATTCTGAGACTTAAACTACGTCTTGATCGTAACCTAAAAGCCCTGTATCTGCGGCCCTTCCAGGATCATTGAGAAACATCATACATTTATCTCTGTATAAAGGCAGTGATTTCGGGCTTCTGATCTATACATTTTTTTTATTTCTAGGTTTTTGGATTTGCTAGACATTCTGTTTGTGACTGCAGGGAGTTCTTGCATTTGGATAAGGGAATTCATTGCATTGTTATTTTTAACACTTGTCACCTCTGGAGCTAGTTGAAGAAGACTTTCACTGGGCTTCTTCTGTTTTGTTTGCAGACAGGTCTCGACTCCAATAGTTTTATTGGAACTCATGTATGGTGTGTTACCTGAGACATGGGCATTGACTGCAAAGCCATTACAATGCACTGTTGACAAAAGGTTGTAACACAATTGAAACATTTCTGAGTCTCATAAAGGAGCAGTTCACATATTGAATTGTCTTAGGGCTGAGCCCTGTGCCTAAAAGTAAGCAATCAAATCTATATGGTGTAAACACTTGTGACTGAATGATTCGAACTTTAGAGATTTACACCTACCCTGTCACAGCTATTGATTTGGTTGAGATGTTGGAAGTCACTTTCAAATAAGACAGAGAACAAGAACAAGATCTCATTTCTGTGTTGGGTCATCTTCCTTTGTCAACAAAGGTATCTCAGAAACCAAACAAAACAGTATGTCATGCGTTCTCTTGTGTAATGCAACGTATAGATCCAAATGAAAGGAAACAGATCCTTGTGAAGAGTTTCGACCTATTAATATGATCCCTAAAACTACATTCAAATTCTGGGCACTTGTTTTCATTAAGCAGAACCAGTGAAATTCCTTTAGGGCTTCAAGTCCTGAACACAAGAATCATTCTCTGTGGCTCCATAACCAGCAAAGAGGTGGTTTTAGTCCAGCATAACATTTGTGACAATGCAGACCTGAACATTGAAGAAAGACCTAGCCCTTGAAGTGCTAAATGAACACAGTGATAGTTGAAGCCTTTTCAGTCCTCAGCAGCAAAGGAATTTTTGAGTTTTCATGCTGACATCATTTACAGCAGTGGTATATCTCATCAGTAAGGGTTTCAAATCAGGGTTTAATCAGTGTTCATGCTCAGTACTTGTACATTGTGGTTAATTCCTGAATTATTTTTATACACTTGTATCTCTGAAGCAATGTCCAGATTAAAGTTGTCTTATAATAAATAGAGATTGACAGGAAGGATTGTCTTTTAGCACCTACAACAAATTATATTCTCTTGTGACACTTAGAGGGCAGAACTTTTGAACAGAGTATGAATTATGACAATATTGAGACAGCATCCCTGTTGACATGAGATTCTGTGACAATAAATTTATGGCAGCAAGGGCCTATCCAAGGGCTGTATGGCAGTTATATTTGGAGAAACCCTCATGACAGTACCTTGATGTGACAGCAACCTACAGTGTTTGAGACCATTGATATACCAGTGGCCATGACATAAACGAGACCTTGTAATGTGACCATGTTAGTGATGACAATCCTTTTAATAAGTGGTCAATTGTTGAGTTACATATGTGAACATTGTGAAGAGATTGTTGTGATACCGGCCTCGATGCATAACAATCATAGACCTTGATAGCAGTGACCTTTCCTTAATGACAGACAGTGATATTGACAGTGGTGTGGCTTGATGGTATTGTATGACTATGACAATATGATAGACAACCAGTGACAATGACCTTAATGCAATGATTTGACCCTGATTACATGATTCATGTTTGACACTGGACAGTGACCCTGGTTGCATGATAGTGGCAGTGACCTTGTTGAAGTTGTGACTAGCAATGGAGTGCGGTAGTGGAAGAAGCAGATGTGGCAGCAGATTGAGGTACAGCAGCAACAGCAACAGGAGGAATGATAGCAGATTGAGGTAGCACCAGCAGTGGCAGAGTTAGTGGAAGCAGTGGAGTGCAGTAGCAGAAGAAGCAAGTGTGGCAGCAGTGAAGAGTGCAGGCAGTTGTGAAATGTATAGCAGCAGCAGCAGTGAGGTTTGGCTGATTGATTGATTGTAAAAGAGATTGAAGACTCCTTCAGAGTCCAGACTTGGGGAGTCTTGTACATCCTTCTAGGTTTACCTAGTAAATGTTGCATGTACATCATACATAACTGAGCTTTTGTTGAGCCAAACATTGTGTACTGTTTATTTGATGTGACGGTATTCTGGATTATATTGATGCTCTGAATATCTAATCAACAAAGTTAACCAATTGATTAAAAAGAGGAAAATACTGATTCACCCCCCTCTCAGTATTTTAAACACAGAAAACCAGGAAAGTGCCAGGGAATCCACAGGAGACTACCAAGGTACTACTAGTGTCCTCACTTGGAAAGCTTAATACGCAGACAAGTGAGGGACTACGTTTACTACGTAGTGTCAGTGCCTACATTGTGAATGCATGCAATGCCTTCATTGTCTTCAACTACAATCGGACACTTTGCAAATGTCACCTGCTAACCATACAGAAAACATGATTTATCTTGTTATCTTGATAACATGACCACAGAATACCCATAAACAACAATCCTGGTTTAAACAAGATGTAGGCATGGACTTCACTCTGATAATGTATCCCCTCCTCGAAACTCCCTGGCTAAACAAGATGTCGCTTTTTTCAGCTCTCTGTAGCTAGACGTTTAGCGGTTAGTCTCTAGTCAACGCCTAGATCTTAGATTTTATTATCTTTCTGCTTTTAGCGCTCCTGTCGGGACTCGGAGATGCCTAGGCACTCTCATTTGGACCAACACTGGCTGTACCTTTTTACTCTCTTTGATCTACTTCTGTGGTCTCCTATTGGACATTAGTAAAATATCTCATCTTACATAACGCGATGAAAACACAGTGAACGCCGAACCTTTTATCTCACCGTTTTGAGACAGCATTTGCCTATATTCGTATTTATAGGCATACTTTTAATCATATTGCAGCTTCAATTTAGAGTTCAAGCTGGGTCATGATTGTACATGTAATCTCCCTGAAATATGCAGTCTATATAGCCATCTGGCTTCTATTCTGCCGTTACAGAACATGTAAAGGGCATTGCAATCAGCCAACTGGTGAAAAGCTCAAAATAAGTGATGCAATCGAAACGATTTTGAAAAAAAGGGTCCTGAATGGTCTGTTGGAAGTAGGTCTCACCATTTTGACACAGCATTTGCCTATATTTGTATTTATAGGCATACACCTAATCATATCGTACCTTCAATTTAGAGTTCGAGCTGGGTCATGATTGTACATGTAAACTCCCTTAAATATGCAGTATATATAGCCCTCTGGCATGTATTCTGCCGTTACAGAACATGTAAAGGGGATTGCAATCAGCCAATTGGTGAAAAGCAGAATAAGTGATGCAATCGAAACCATTTTGAAAAAAAGGGCCTTGAATGGTCTGTTGGAAGTAGGTTTTTTTGCATTTGCAGGAGTGACAGGTTGTAATTTTTAAAACAACATCGAAATTGATGCCTATCGGCAAATAGCTAGCCCAGATTTGCATGGATCTAAGTTAGTTCTTAAAAAATTAAGGTCCATAGTATACCTTGCCGCTAATCCTTTCGGTAATTTGTCAAACGCCCCAGTTTGGGACGTTCATTTCTAGGCAATCAAGGCCCTGATAACCGACCCAGACTCAATGAACTATTGACATTGGGGATAAGACGTGTGTAATTATAACGACAATAGAATAGGCCTTTAACTGATTGTATTAGCACTTCAAAATTGTCCGGTAGCTCAAACTGTAAAAAGAAAACCACCATTTTCTCAAGGCATAGTATAGGATTATTATTGTCAAGGCATCTATGAAAAGATCTCATGACAATTGAACGGGGTTCAAACACAGCACTTACATTTTAATTAAGCATCCATACTAACATGTAATCGATCTCGAATTCTGCACTTGATATTGTAATAGAGGGCAACTGTTTGTGCCTTGCTAGTTTCTTAGCAAAAAATGAAATATAGATTTTGGTTCAACTTACATCTTGAGGACTGAGCAAAGGCCTAGGATCCAAATCCATGTTATGCCCCAAACCTTCCTTTATCTTCAGATAACACAGCAAGAGAACATCGGGGTTCAAACTTCAAACTGCAAGCCATGAATCTTAGCATAACTAACTAATTCTAGGAGAGAATGAATTCTTTGTCAGTCTTTTAAAGCCCAAAAAAATGCTAGGTGAATGAATTTTCGGTAATGTTAGCAGACCAGGACTCAGATTACCACCTATTAAAACTCTCCGCGCAAAAGACTTCTGATAGCCACGAAGGACGTCTTTCCGTCCATGAGGAACTCCAAATCCGCAGCAACAGCACACGCATCAAATTATGATGGGTATGTCCTCATAACACCATCTATGCAGATTGCACGACATTGAAAGCTGTTCAATAGGCCGAATTTGTGTGGGTTCTCAAGCATTTCAGACTGTATAACATTTACTAGGACTCTTCTGCGAGACACTGCAGTTTGAACTTTGCTTGAATACGATTTTGTATTTGTAAAAACGACAGAGGTGCCACTACGTTGAGTTGGGTGCGTAGGAAGCGAGTGGCTTTGCCTACAAAGGATCGATTCGCTTCAATTTTGATCTCCACTCGGGACACTCGGCTCACTTATATTTTATTTTCAGGGAGCATTCAACCTGGGAGGTTAAATATTTTCAATAGTGTCAAAGTTTGAATTTGAGACTGTTTTATGGTAATCTTTACCTATTATAAAAGTAGGTCTAACCGATTCTTATTATCAAGTTACTAGTTCATAACCTATCCCTGTTATTAAATTATCAAATTCCAACTGGATGCATAGCGTATAATATCCAGAAACCCATAAAACACATTCCAAAATAGAAAGTGTAGGTACAAACTCTAGCTAGCGCGTCACTTTATAAATAAAAGTATGAATAAATATAAAAGAACAATAAAGGGTGAAGCTGAAGACCGAATAAAGTCTTAAATAAATTAATTTAGAAAGTTAAAAAAGTAACATGAGTTTGAATACGGAGTTTGAATTAATTTATGATCTGTATTTTTATCTGGTTTTGGTTTCGATGATTCATCATTAGTATTGATGATGAACTATAGTAACGGGTTCGAAAGGTGTTTGCGAAATTTTCTACTATGTGAAAGATCATTTTTAATTAATATTTTGTTAAAATATTTTTGCGAATTCAATTTTTTAAAAATTAATATAAAATTAAAATAAATATTAAAAAGTATTAGTGATAAAGAGGAATAAACCTTAACGGGAGGATGGATGAGAGTTAGTTTTTTTTGTTTTTTGTTGATTTAAGTTTGTTATCGTGCCTTTTTTTTTCTTTTTTTTCCAATATTATACAATAATGATTTTAATTATTTCAATTATTTTTAAATTAAATAATTTTAATGGATAATATAGTGGTATTTTATCAAAAAAATAAATAAAATTTTATAAATATAAACTGTTAGTAGCAAATTATTTAAATGTTAGAATCTATGGATTTTATGAATAATTAAATTAACACTCAAAGAAAATTTAGAATTAACTATTGATTTTTTTGTCTTTGTTAGTCAATCTGCTTCTTTATTCTGGTCTTGAGGATGACTTAGATCTAGATAAAACTCTTTGTTTCTCTATAATTTTTTTTGAAAAATCTGAACATTAAATATAATATAAACATATAATAAATAAAATAATTATATTCTACCAGATTTTACACTACATAGATCAATATCAAAAATATATATATATTTCCTAATATAAATTATAAAACTGTCCAAAAAAATATAAATAGTTTAAATCATTAATTTTTAATCTTTATTTAAAAGTTTAGTTAAAGAATACTACTTAAACAAGCTGTAAGTTTTTTTTTCAGTTTAAGTTTAAAGTTAAATATCAATTCTGCTTTATATGTCAAAGAGTACTACTTAAACTAGATGTAGGTTTTTTTTTTCAACTTTCTGTAGGTTTTTTTTTTCAACTTTCTATATATGTATATGTCAAAGAGTACTACTTAAACAAGATGTAGGTTTTTTTTTTCAACTTTCTGTATATCTAATTAGACGTTTAGCGACTAGTTTTTAGTCAGCTACTTGATTTTATATTTTATTATCTTTGTGCTTTTAGCGCTCTCCTCTGGGATCAATCTTTAATATTTTATTATCTTATTATCTTTGTGCTTTTATTTTTTTTTGATTTATTGTTCTAAATTTTTTTACTTCTTTTGATTTATTTATTTTAACTTTTTTGTTTTTTGGTTATGGTTCGGTTTTTCAGGTGGTACTAAAAATTTTAATTCAATATTTTATTTTTTTTGAAATGATTGAAGTTTTTTAGGTTTAATCTGTAGTTTGAGAAATTATTATTTAGAAGCATCTAAGCTATTAAAATCATCGGGGATCGCACTCGCATTTAAGTTGTAAAAGAGAAACTCTGTCAAAATTATATGGGATCACACCTCATTTAAACTGTAAAATCACCCTAGATAGCACCTTGGCCACACCAACACTTATCAAAGTTGGATTTTTGCCCACCAAAATTTGGAACAGGTGAACTTCATATGATTCATGCCAGATAAAAATTAAGAAATTTTATTATTAATCTATATTACTGTTTAGTTTGAATTTTATTTAATTTAGTATATTTATTTTTAACTCTTATTTTATTTAAAATTTAATAAAATTATTAGAAAAATAAAATTATAAAAAAATATAAATTTTTTACTTATTTAAAAAAAATAGATATTTAAAATACTATTTAAATAAAAATAATAATGACAATTTATTACAAGAATATTTCTGAAAAAAAACAAACCATAAAATATTTAAAAAATAGTAAATTTTTGGAAACGCCAAAACATAAAATTTTGAAGAGGAGAAAACTCAACCTTGTGAAACAGCATTGGTCTATTTTTCTACTCATAGGCATGCATTTAATCATATCTCACTTTGAGCTTCGAGCTGGGTCACATTTGTACATATAAACTCCGTGAAATATGCAGTCTATCTAGCCCTGTGGCCACTGGCATGTATTCCGCCACTGCAGAACACGTAAAGGAGATTCGAATCAGCCCTTTGGTGAAAACCATTTCGAAAAACAGAGTCAGAATGATCTAGTGGAAACAGGCTTCTTTGCATTGGCAGGGTTTGTTTTCATAACAACATTGAAATTAATTGGATCTAAGCTGGTTCTTGAAAAATTAAGGTTCACAGTACACATTGCAGCGAATCCTTTCGGTAACTTGCCATATGCCCCGGTTTGGAACGACGATTAAGAAGTCATCTCGATAAGTAGTTGGCATTGCGGTCTAGAGTTCTCGAGCTAGGGCAAAAACACCTCTTGAAATAAGCTGATCTCTCTAGGCAATGAAGGCCTTGATGACGAACCCAAATTCACTGAGCTGTTGACACTGTGAATAAAGAAATGTGTATTAGTTGTAACGACCATCAGAATAAGGTTATTAAATTGAGTTTATTAATATTTTAAAATTGTCTTGTATGAACAGAAAAAACAAAGTATACAAAGGTCAATATTCTTGGAGAGGCAAAATTATTATTGTTCAGTTCACTTGTGAAACAAGGCACTGGAAAAGGCCAAAAGAAATGTAAGAGGAAAGAGTATGTATTTTTGTTCTTCCAGAAAAGTAGAAACATAAAAACATTTCATTTTAAAATGTGAAGTATTCAAAGGCAAAAAAAAAACTATACAAATATTTTGGCAATTAGCTTATAAGATAATCTATTTAACCAAAAAAAACTTAACATTTCAACCACATCAAGAAGCAATCTGTCTAATAAACTATCTTTAACTCAATAAAGTTTAAAATATTTTTCTTTCTTTTTCTTTTAAACTTAAAGTGTAAAAATTGTTTTAAGACATTCAAAAGTGATAAGAGATGGGATTTTTATTTTCAGCAATCTGTGGAAAGATGTCGTAGCAATTGGACAGGGTTCAAGAACGACATTTACATTTTAATCAAGCACTCATATTCACACATGTAGCTGATTCTGCAATTGATACTTCAATAAAGGGCGGCCATTTGTGCCTTGCCGGCTTCTGAGCTAAATATAAAATATAACGGTTGGTCCAACTTACATCTTGATGACTGAGAAAAGGTTTCTTGATATCCAAATCCATGCTCTGCCCAAGACCTTCCTTTCTTTTCAGATAACAAATCAAGCAAACATCGCGGTTCAAACTTCAAACTGCAAGCCAAGACTCACGAGTCTTTGATTAACTAACTAATTAAAGAAAAGAATGAATTCTTTCTCGGTCAAACGGCACATAAAGCCCCAAAAATGTTCGGTACATGAATATCCGTGATTGCAAACCAGGGCTCAGATGACCGCCTACTGCGCCGCGCTAAAGACTTCTGATAGCCACGAAGGACGTCTTTCCGTACATAAGTGACTCCAAATCATCAGCAGCAGCACACACTCACGTCAATAAATGAATATCAGCTAGGCATACTGCACGGCATAACAGGCTGTTTAATGTGCCGAATTCGTCCGGTGTCTCTAGCATTTCAGACTTTAAAATGCTTACGAGGTCTCTTCTGCCAGACTCTGCAATTGCCTGAACATGATTTTTTGTATTAGTAAGGACAGAGCTATGGAGGTCTCTGACTAAAATGAAAGCGAAGGTTTTTTTTGTACAACGGATCGATTCGATTTCCGTTTTGAGTTCCGATGAAGATAAGTGTTAAGCCTGAGAACTGCTCCAGGTAAGATTTCTTCGGTTGAAAAAACGGTAAATGTTAAAATCAAATTTTAGAGCAAAACTCCCCATTTTACTGGGTTGAATTTGAATTTATTTTACAGTTGATTACAACTTTAATAAAATATTGTTGTACAAAAACATATTCGGTATTTCATATATCGATTTAATTGATTTACAGAATATATATATTATATAATTTATTGGTTGGCTGTGGTTGTGTGAAGCTTGTGTTTCAATACTAGATTTATAAAATTATATATATAATACTTTATAAAATAATGAGGTCAAGAGACCCTATATTCAAGTATGAAATAGATGTGATGTGGGTAAAATAAGGTTACATTTAAAAATAATAAATTAATATTTTAATAATAAATTAAAATAGTAATAAAAAAATTAATATCAACCATAATTAAAATATTTCAATTGAACTTTAATTTTATAATAAAAAATATAAAGTAACCAAAGTTACTATTATATATATTAGAAATTTAATTTCTTGGCTATTTAATATGGAGATGACAGTGAATAGTATTATTGATATTACATTATGTGTAATTCATTCACATTCATTTTAAATGTGATACTTAAAACAAAAATATATTAATAACAATAAATATTTTAGTGTAAGTAAAATATTTGAATGTTCATATTTAATAATATAATTTTATATCTATGCTATATACAAAATAATTGAGTAATTTAAATTGAAAATTGTGTTGTAGTTTCATATTCCATAAATAAATAAATGTGTAACTTATTTCATTTTTAATATGAAATTGATATACAATATTTTTAAAATATCTATAACAAAAAAAATTTAACTTGGGTTATAAATAAAATATTTCAATAAGTAGGTTAAGTAAAAGATTTTAACATGAAATATAGAAAGAACGAAATATTGAGAGAATTTGTATTCCATTAATAGCTACATTCTAATTCAATGTATAAAGGAGAGTTCTAATTCTTTCAATGCTTAATATGGATTTGATAATGTAATATTTTAGAAATATTAATAATAAAAATAATTAAATGTATGCATACAAGAAAAGATCAACTACATATATATTATATCACCCTTGATGCATCTTAAGTTTGTATCTACCAGAGGGATCAAATCTCTTTTCACTCTAAAAGAGGTTCACATCTCAAGAGAATAAAATATTTCAATGTCAACCACATATATATTATATCACCCTAAATCCATCTTAGTTCCTGATCTTTTCACTCTAAAGGAAGTTTGCACCTCAAGAGATTTGATCCTTCTCAGGGCTTGGTAGATCTAGAGTTAAAATGGACTAAGTACGAGTGATTAAGAATGAAGTTTAACCTGACCCGGAAACTTTTTTGTGCGTGTGTCGTTGTTCTCTCTGCGACCGCCCCCCTGCAACCCCTCCTCTCAGCCATGGCCCCAGAGGGAGGCTCTGAGCCTCCTTCCCCCCTCCCCCCTGAGCTATTGGCCTTCAAATAGTTGGTGGGCGATTGCAGCAAGCACCCAATCTTGGCCTCCCAACAGAAATTTGTCAAGAAGATGGAAACAATCCCGACCATTGCACTCCTAGCTAAAGAACCCTGACATGTTGCCCTGAATATTGCAAAAAGAGGACTCATTGGCCAGTTCACTAGGCTATGGCCATCACCAAGAGCCATTGAATCGTGGGTGCAATGCAACTGGAGACCGTTGGTATCAAAAGGAATAAAATGTCACTTTGTTGGTAAGGGTTACTTCGTTTTCATTTTTTACTACAATGAAGACAGGAACCTCATTTGTAGAATCGGGCCATATTTCATGGGACCCCAGGGTCTTTACCTAAACAAATGGACCCCGGACTGTGATCCAACCCAAGATGTGCCCTCGGTTATTCCTGTCTGGGTGCACCTCCACCATTTACCCCTACACTATTGGAGTCTGAAGACTTTAGAAATCATTGGAAGCACCCTTGGAAAGTACATTGACAAAGCAGATAGGAAGGGACAATACTCCTGTGCCAAAATCTATGTCGAGGTAGATCTTGAAGTTGGGCTTCTAGAAGCTATAAAACTAATAGTGGCAGATTGATCACATGTGCAAGAACTGGACTACGAACAACTACCCTTCAAGTGCAATCACTGCCATCGATATGGGCACTTTGCAAGAAACTGTAAAAAGAAAACTAAAGAAGAAGCAGAGAAAATAAAAGGAGACCAATGGACAACAATGCATAAAACAACCTCATCGAAGCAGCATAATAAACAGAGAGGGAAAGGGGCACAAGTTGGGAACAAAGAGTCATCCACAGAATCGTAGCCGGAAGGGACAACACTCCCACAAATAGACCTTCCCTCAAATTCCTTCGTAGCTCTCAGCACACAGGAGGAAACCCCTGTCATGGAAAGTGATGCAGAACAGTAGGCAAACCCCTCACTAATCGAGGAAGGAAACGCAGGGGCCTCCCTGGTCCAAAATGACTCCCCAGAAAGAGAAAACCTGCCATCCCCATATGCAGACATGATAAGAAAAAAGCCTTTGGAACTAACAGGCTCATCAGAAGAGGAGACAAATGAAAGACCCTCGAAGAGGGCAGGGGAGAAATCCCTCAAGGAAGCAAGAGAAGAAGAAACAGAGAGGCAAAAAATGCAAGGAAGTCAGTCCACCCTAGAAATGTCCATAAGCTGAAACACCAGAGCAATACCACCAAAGGGAGGCCTCTCCTCCACCACCCCAAATAAATAATGCGTATAGTCTCTTGGAACTGTAGAGGCTTAGGGAACCATATGAAGCCCGTAGCTATTAAATATCTCATGAAAATAGAAACCCCAAAGATCCGCATGCTCCAAGAGACAAAAATAGAGGGGGAAGCCATTCTTGAGTTAAGCAGAACAACCTGGAAGACTAAAGTTGGGATGGCAATAAGCGCAAGGGGAACCTCAGGAGGACTTGCCACAGTCTAGATGGAGGATTTGTTCCAGTTGAAGAACTCCTTCGAGACTCAACATTGGATTTACACAGAACTTGAACATAAAGCAAGTAAGCTCACTCTCGCGCTGTTTAATCTTTATGTTCCTGTGCTTTATCTTGAGAAAAAAGAGTGTTGGCAAACACTTACCGATTTTGTAGAATGTTATTCCCCCATGAATATTGTAATAACAGGAGACGTAAACATCATTCTTGACCCAAAAGAAAAAAGAGGGGGTAACAATAGCAAAGATCCATTTCTGCCCCTTGTGGAGGACATAATACAGCAATGGGATCTCCTTGATCTTAAACCCAAAAAGGGGAGATAAACCTGGACCAACAATAGAATAGGGGCAGCTCACATCTCAGCCAGGCTTGACAGATTCCTAGTGCAGAGCACTCTTTTGATGGATAAGAGAATAGTCTCAACGAGAATACTACCAAAGCTCACCTTGGACCATAAACCCATCCTCTTACAACTGGACGAGGAAGATAACCTGGGGCCCATACCATTTCGCTTCAGCCCCTTGTGGATAGAGCAGGAAGGATTCATGGAAATTGTTGACAAGGCCTGGTCTACCATGGTCACCGGGTCACCCAGTTATGTCTGGGAGCAAAAAATAAAAGCAACCAAAGCAGCTCTGAAAGAGTGGGTCAAAACGCCTCCCAACACCCACACCACACATAGAAAAGAAATTGTCCAACAGTTAGCAGATCTTCAGTTGGAGATGGAGGACAAAGACATAACCACGCAGGAATTGGAGAAAGAACAAGTAGCCCAACTGGCCTCTTTCAACACTTTCAGAAAAGAAGAAGAATTCTGGAGGCTTGAGTCCAGAAGCTGATGGGTGAAAGCAGTTGACCGAAACACAACCTTCTTCCACAAACAGTTCAGAGCAAGACTCTCTCGAAATCACATTTCAGAAATCATTACAGCATATGGGACAATTGCCAAAGGTTTTGCCCAAGTTAAAGAAGCTGCTAAAGCTCACTTTCAGCAATTATACACAGAGGATGGAACAGGAGATGAGGTGATTTCCAATGACTTTCTCTCCAAGATTCCTTCCTTTGTCAATGAGGAAAATATTTCAAATCTTATGAAGCCCTTCACCGAGGATGAAATCAGCAATCTAATTTGGGATATGGAGCCTCACAAAGCTCCAGGTCCAGATGGGTTCTCGGCACACTTTTACAGAGCTTGCTAGACAATCATCAAATCTGACCTACTAAGAATGGCAAAGGCCTTCCAGAAAAAGGCTAAAGTGGGAGGCAGTACCAAATCTACCTTTCTCACCCTAATACCCAAAGAAGTGAATCCAACTACCTTTGACAGATTTAGACCCATTTCGCTATGCAATGTCTCTTACAAAATTCTTGCTAAATTGCTTGCAAATAGAATAAAACCTCTGCTATCTAAGCTCATTTCTCCTAATCAAGGAGGATTTGTAGCAGGAAGACATATTTTAGATAATGTTATACTTGTTCAAGAACCATGCATTCCAGTCATCAAATGAAGGAGCAAGGGATGTTGATCAAGTTGGATATGACCAATGCCTTTGATCGAGTAAAACTTACATTCCTCTACAAAGTTCTTCTTTCCTTTGGATTTAACCCAGCTTTTGTAAATCTGATCAAGGCTTGCACTGACAAACCATGGATTGCCCCACTGGTCAACGACCGACCTACCTCATATTTCCAAGCTTCAAGAGGGATAAGGCAAGGATGCCCGCTATCTCCCTTTTTGTACATAATAATGGTAGACACTCTGAGTAGGAAACTGAAAGTAGAAAATAATAAAGGTACTTTCCCGGGCATCCGACCAATGATTGGACTAGAACCAATCAACCATGCCTTGTTTGCAGATGATTCTCTTCTCTTGGGAGGAGCTTCCACTAGAATAGAAAAGGAATTCAATGGGACCCTACAGAGCTTCTGTACCATTTCAAGAGCACTTATTAATAAAAGAAAAGGTGGAGTGTACAACTGGAACACAGAGGAGCAAACCACACTTCGAATCGCTAGAATCCTGGACTTTGCGGGCTATGCCTCTTGGGACAAAATTCAATACCTGGGACTGCCTTTAACTCTGGGGGCAAACAGAGCCTCACTATGGAATGAATCCATCAATAAGATTAAAAGCAAGATAGCTACATGGGGTGGGTAGTGGCTTAACTATGCAAGTAATTTAATCCTCATAAAGTCTGTCCTTTCCTCTCTCCCTATCTATCAGGCCCCTTTCCTCCTGGCACCAAAAACAATCGCGGATCAGATATCACAGCTACTCAGAAACTTCCTATGGCAGGGAGGCAAAGGAAATGAAAAGAAATTTCACTTAGTAAGTTGGGACAAAATGAAAAGGCCAAAGCTGGAAGGTGGTCTCCATATTAGAGATTCTAGAATGGAAAACATTGCTCTAGGTGGCAAAATACTTTGGCAGCTCTACTCCAATAAACATCACCCAGTCAGTCAAATCCTCCATAATAAATATCTCAAAGGAGTCTCATTGTGACATCTCCATGCAGATAGAGTTCCCAAAGGCACGCCGCTTTGGAATCTCTGCAGAAAAGGGCTTGCCACCTTCCAAAACCAACTTTACAGGGTGCCTGGAAACGGAGCAAACATCATGATATGGTAATATAAAATCATGGGCAATTCCCCCCTTGAACACACAACGGAGTTAGTTGATCTTCGTGGCTGGCTCTCTCAACAAGGACTACACAGTCTAGCTGACATTTCTATCTGGGACAGCCATGGGAACTGGGAAGATTGGATCTTCCACAATCTGCCAGCACATTTACTACATCAAAAGCACCTTCTCTTGGACAAGTTGAAGGGCTTGACACCAATCAACCTCCGCGCACCAGATCTCTGGAGATGGGGGAAGACAGGGGTCTATACCTCTACGCTTGGCTATGCAGCCTTGCAACCCATGCAAAATCAAGTCCTCAACCCCTTCATCTGGCAATGCACATGGGACACTTATGGTATACCCAAAGTGAATTTCTTCACTTGGTTACTTATTCACCGAAAAATGCTGATAGGTGAAAATCTAGCCGAGAGAGGCATTATAGGGCCGCACTGGTGCATTCTCTACAGATCGGATTCTAAAAACATAGATCATCTCTTTGTAAATTGTACCTTTACATAATTGGTATGGGCCCTCGCCCTTCAAGGTCTAAATGCACCTACCCCTATCCAGTGCACAGTAGTGGAACTCTTCTCCACTTGGATTAAAAGGTACCCTAGGGCCCTTAGAGCAAATTCTCTGTGGAATCGGATCTGGCACTCCATTCCCAAGTTCATTTGTTGGAAGCTCTAGCTAGCCCGAAATAATTGGAATTTCAACAATGTATCATCCTCTCCCTTGTCGGTGGTAGCTAAAGCTAAGGTGTCCGTGATGGAGGTTCTAGGGAACTACCCCAGTAAGCTAGATGACACTCTCATAACCGAAGAGCGAAGCTGGATGGGCACCTTTCTGGTCCGGGTTAACAAAGAGGCTCTTGCTCAACCCACATACAATCCTACTTGACGATTCAGAACACAAGATGCAGAGTTCCAATCCTGGTGGAGGAAGCAGGGAAAGGTAATAGTTTTCTTCGTTGGTACCTCTAAAGGCAACCCAGAGATCTCTGGTGATGGTGGGGTGGTCTACTCCTAGGATAGCTCCCGTATAGATAGATACAACTGGGGTCTAGGAAAGAGTACCAACAACTAGGTCGAAATTCTAGGGCTTCTTAAAGGCTGCCAGATTGCCCAAGAACATGGTCGCACAACTCTCCAAGTCTTTGGAGATTCAGAGCTCTTGATAAAGACAATAAAATCAGTTGAGCATCTAAGCAATCCGGCTCTCAACAACACTCTTCAGAGGCTGCGGGGCTTGCTGAGTTTCTTTACCTCTTCCTTTTTCTTTCACATTCTCCGCACCTCAAATAAAGAGGTAGATATCAAAGCCAACGAGAGATGCCATATGACTCAGGGGTTTCTAAAAACAAATGCAGATGAACCCGAGTGGAGTGTCATCCCATAGCTTAACAGCGATACGCCAAGCAAAACATGTCTCGAACAACTGTTGGATCTCAACAAACAAAGGTTCAGATCCAGCAACAACTGAACCCAATAGAACCCCTGACACCGATCATTAGAACAAATCAAGGGTCATTGTTTGTAACAAATAAAATATATAAATAATATAAATATAATGTAAAAGATAATAATCATAAATAATAGTTAGTTAAGCTAGTAATTAGGTTGAAGAGGCATGTCTAATAGGACATACATGCCTCTTCATGAAGAGACACTTGTTTGGTATATAAGCAAGCCTCTCGTTCTCATTTATAAATCATCATTCGTTCTTATTCATACATTTTAATATAGTATTTATATCATTAATGGATAATTTCATCTTCTAAGTCTTTTGGAGTAATTAAACTTTAGAAGGAACTTTGTTCGCTTCATTTGGTATCAGAACCACGTTTCGCTGATCACCAGGCCTTTGACCATAAAAAAATTAATCATATATTATTATATATAATATATTATATTATATTATATATATAATATTATTTATATATATATATATATATATAATATTATATATAACTTTCTACGTGGAGAAGCCGTGGTTTTAGAAACCAATGGTAATTGCCCGTGGTTTTAGAAGCCAATGGTAAGTTTTACATTTTTACGTGGAGAACATTAACCAAGGTTTTAGAAACAACCCATGGTAATTGCCCATGGTATTTTAGAAACCAATAGTAATTGCCCGTGATTTTAGAAGCCAGTGGTAAGTTTTACATTTTTACGTGGAGAACATTAACCGAGGTTTTAGAAACAACCCATGGTAATTGCCCATGGTATTTTAAAAGTAAAAGATATTTTGATAACATTGGAG